>CM062264.1:487500-650000 GCA_031216635.1 Dissostichus eleginoides
AATGTTGTAATTTTCAGAGGAGGATGTAAGGCATTGGACAGTATCCAGTTTCCTCTAATTAACCGCCATTAGACTTTGTCTGATTACAGCCATAAAATGCACTTAATAGATGGTTATTAGAACACATTTAATATGCACACTGAGTCAACTGCAGTGGGAGAGAGGAAAACAATTCAATAGAAAAAAATGCTTTGAAGTGGTATATTGTTTTTATAATGGATTTTGGTTGTTCTACAAATATGTGATCTTGGTTTTCTGCTCTTGCTCTCATAGGAGGTTATTTAGCTTCCATAATTCATAAAGCTACGCTTGTCAGCGATGTCAAAGTAAAAGGCCCTGAATAATACTGTCTCTATCTGTTAATTATTTTAAATAACATGCGGTCAATGCTCTTTCTATGGATATGGCACCTTCATTTTTAAACCCGATAATATTATTTGGAGCAGTTGTCTTTCATATTTGCATTATTGCAGTACCTGCAGTACCTTTAGGTTTGCATTTCACAGATTTAATGTTAGCACATTACGCTATGCTAGTAGTGTGCAGATTCTGCGAAGGAATGTGGAATTGTTGCCTCGTTTAATTTAAAGATTAGACTTAGTGTGGAAATAAATGAAATGTTCATTTTGACTTTTGAGGTTGGTGCACAACTTACAAGAGGTTAAAAGATGTACACATTAAAATGTGTTTATATTTTGTATTGCTTTCCACCTCTATGCAAATTTGTGCCTATACTGCTTTTAGATTTTTTTGTAATACTTTTTGTTTCTTGACTTCTTGAGTATGTCCACAGACTACGCTCACATTATACATCTTGTGTTTTTACATTGAGTATAAATAAAAGAATAATGAAAAAAAAAATAGATAAGAAACTGTTTTTTTATACACTTTAAGTGCAATTCCTTTTCTAAAATCTTATTGGTAACTTTGCTTTTAAATATTTATATATATTTGTATATCTTATCTGAAACATGGTATAACAGAACATTGTTTTGATTGCCCTTTAAAATCTGAAGATGAGTGTGTGTTCAAGTCCTTTTTTACAGTTTACTGTCCTTAAACTATTTGACTTACAACACAAATTGAGCATTAATATGTTAGAGGTTGAGTTGTTAATAATAACTTACGTTGTTTGAAGACACAATCACAATTCTATTTGTTTCCTGTGTTCCTCTTTTACCCCCCTCACTCCCACAGGTTTGACACGTATCGCAGTAAGGATGAGAGTCGGCGCCTTGCTAAGTATGTGGATGGTGTGGGGGCGGGGCTTATTCTGGCGTTGATGGTCAATGACGAGGGCTCCAACAACTTGGAGGACTCGGCCAAGAAGATCCTCTTCAGGCTGGGCAGCCAGCACATCAACACTCTGGGATTTCGGTGAGCTTTTCAAATGTTATTTTTGAATTTTAGGACTTTAGCTTCTGGAGTACTGGGATGGAAATTGTTAAGGTTTTCTGAAACAAAGACAAAGGTAATGTTCACAGATCAAATATAGATTAATCACGATGACAAATGTTATCAATAATTGCTGAACATGACTATGAGCTCAACAGCTCTGCTTGTCATTCTTATTCAGCTCACACCATGTCAGGAAAGAAAATGGCCCTTTTTTAAAGCTCACAGCACTATGTCTTCTGGAGCATTATTTTATTGATTGCTGAGAATTAATGAGAAAATGTTACAACCTCCGGTGAGTCACAGTTTCTTTTTCTAATTAATCCCTGAAGCTTTCGGTACTTCATGGTTTTAAATTCACTATCTCAAATCTTCATCTCCTGAATTCCATAAAACAGCTCTACCATCAGTTTTACCTTAAAATGTGTACATTTAGTGTGATGATTATACAGGAGGCGTGTGGCGCAGTGGGTTAGTGCGGTGGTGTTCGGATCAGGGGAGCACAGGTTCAAACCCCACTGCAGTCAGCATGTCGTTGTGTCCCTGAGACACTTCACCCCAAATTGCTCCTGTGGGGATTGTCCACAGTACTGAGTATGTAAGTCGCTTTGGATAAAAGCGTCTAACAAGTGACATGTAATGTAATACAGTAATTGAGGTCGCAGTTAAAGGTGGTGTCGCACTGGATTCTGTTATTTATATATATAATTTAATATTTCCTATTTTTATACATGAAGGGACCAGACAATTAGAAACACCTCTCAATATAATGTAGTCCAATACAACGCCATCACTCAAGTAATCTACTGTAAGGTATTTTAATATTAAAGAGTCCCGATCATGCTTTATGGGGTGTTCCCTCTCCTGTAGTGTGTTCTATAGGTTTTTGTGCATGTAAATGGTCTGGGGAGAGTTTCTCTCTCACACTTTTTTAAAGTCTAGCAAGTAGAAGTAGTGTAATTGCTGCCAGATAACAGTAGTGAAAGTAAAAGTGTATATTGCACAGTTATTACAGATTGTTGTACAGTAACATAGAGACAGTAACAGAACATAGTGACATAACTATGTCACAATGGTGTGTCTATTGGCTAGCGCTCCAACACATTGTACATGATAGGCTAAGGGGGCGGGACGTCTCTAAGTGGTTGACCAATCACAACAGAGCCGGCCAGCTAACCAATCAGAGCAGACTGGGCTCTGGTTTCAGACAGAGGGTGAAAAGAGGTGCTGAAGCACAGGCAGTATGAGAACAATTTATTTGTTTAATTAACACACAACCAAAAAATGTGTATTTTATCCGCCTGGGAAACTGTGTGTTTGTGTGTGTGTTAGTATGCTAGGAATGCAAAGGGAAATGGAAACTGAATCATGCCGTGATAACAAGGCCCTGGAGATGTCTGACATATAGTACGGGTTAAGGATAAAAATGTGCAGACTTGTACGCTGACACATTCCTCAAAAAAGACTTGACTGTGCCCTCGTGTTTTTTTTGTAATAAAGTGGTTGGATATACATCTTTGAATAGTCAACCACAAGGTTGCGTGCATCAGTTTTCTTTGCACAGTGAACTACAAGGACAGCGCCTTTGTTGTGGGTGAAGCTGGTGAATCTTAGGAATGTGTTAGCCTCCCAGCATTATTATGAAACGTGATGCTGCCGAAGAGACCACAGGAAACTCTGACAGGGTTTCAGAAACCACTTGAAGACAGAGCGCGAGTTAACATAAAGATTCCCTGTTTGAACTCCGTGGCTGTAGATGCTGCGGAGGACAGAGTAGAGGGATGGGGGGGGGGAGGATGCTGAGGAGACACAGGGATTCCTGCCTAATGACTCCTGTCGCCTGCTCCTCACACTGCTGCCAAACAGGCCAGCACTGGTGTCATCGACAGAGAGAGGCTGTGTTTTTTTGCGGTGCACCCAGAGACATTTTAATAAGCTGGAATTTATGAGGCAGTGCATACCTTCTGAGTGATGTAATTCGCATTTGTTTACTCATGGGCGTAATTTCCACTGGGGACAGGGGGGACATGTCCCCCCCACTTTTCAAAATCCCATTTGTGTCCCCCCCATTTTTTTAAATGTGTTTATTATTATTTTTTTACGCAAGCGGTCATTGTCACGGAGGAGCGTCTGTGTGTGTGTGGCACGAGCGCATCTTGTGAGAGAGAGATAGAAAGAGAGAGAGACAGAGAGAGAGAGAGACATAGAGAGGTACGGGGGTTGTTGTTAGCATTTGGTGCTAGCTCGGAGCTAACGGAGATTAGTAGCTGTTTCAACAATAAGGAGAGGGAGAGCTCTTTCCTGTCGGACTTTGAGAGACAGAGAGAGAGAGAGACAGAGAGAGAGAGAGAAAGCGAGAGAGAGACTGAAAGAGTTACGGGGGTTGTTGTTAGCATCTGGTGCTAGCTCGGAGCTAACGGAGATTAGAAGCTGTTTCAACAATAAGGAGAGGGAGAGTCCTCTCCTGTCGGACTGAGAGAGATAACGTCAGCTCAGGGAGGTAAAGGACTCTGAGTGATTAGATTGTAAACTTTAGCCTAAGTTATCTCAGTGGGTCTCAAACGGTTTGGTCATCTATGTAAACAAATATTTCCATCTATTTAATATTAGTTGTATATAAAATAAGTAAAGGTGGGGTAGGTAAGTTTGAGAAACTCGAGATACACTTTTGTTATATTCCATGGAATGCTCTTAACATCCCGATAGCAATGAATATCTTAAGTGCTTTGACAAAAAATCCATAAATCTGTGGAAGCCGTAGTACTTTAAAAAGCACGACCAATCATTTTAGCCGGCCCGGCTAAAATAACTGGATGGCCTACCTGCCTGTCAGCCTTCCATCTGTGCACAAACTTATCTCGTGCCCTCATTGGTCATGTGCGCGTTCGTGTGTGTTGGAGGAGGGGCTCTGTAAGGAAGTGGCAGATCTTTTCCGGCTGTGTATTTTCAAATTCTAGCGCACTCGAGCTGGTTTCTCCAAAATTACCGACCCCACCTTTGAGAAATCCTTCCAATGTGTACTACAGGTCAGTACAAAATAAAAAACACAGTTTGAAAGGGGAGTGATTAGTCAAATATACATAAATAAAACGAAAGAATGCAGACTAGGTAAGATAATGATTGGAGAGAGGAGTTGATCAATGATTTGTTATTGCTTGTGAGCATATTCTAATGTTTTTTTGATTATTGAAATATATACAGTTCTGTTTCATATGAGTGTTGAGAGCTGTATCCATAAATCTCTTAATGTTGCCTTCAAAGTGAACCAGATTGATGCTTTTAACTTCAATTTAAAGAAAAAATCTTCCCGGGGTGCATGCCCCCGGAACCCCCTAGAGGAGGTGAGGTCATCACAAATAAAACAGGTTCACATGGATAGGATACTAGATAAGTGTGCACAGTACACTCATTATATACACTACACATTTTTCTTGGATTTATTAACACCATAGTCCCTAATATATTTGTAGAAAGGCAGGAAATGGAATTAAATTGAGAAAGTGTTTCATTGCGGAGGACCCCCTGTTTTGTCCCCCCCCCACTTCTCAAACCAAAGTTACACCCTTGAGTTTACTGTAGCTTCTGCACTGGGGCTGGTGGCAGCACACAGAATTACAGCAACACAAGAACATGAGGTTGAAAGTTGTGGGATGTCATTTTGGTACCAGCCAAACTTTGTTGGTGTCAGATAAGTTGGATGTTGGAATTCTGCTTTACTTATTTATAATATTGCAAATTCTATATAATAGAAACATAGAACAATCCTGTTTTAATAGTGTAAACAGCACCCTACTGACTCATTGTACAGTGTGGCAGTAGCAAATTAACAATTCACAAGGTCTAATACAATATATAATATTATTCATCTCTCCTCTCTTCCTTCATTTACAGGCATCCTTGGACCTTTATAGTCACAAAAGGAGACCCTTCTTCTGTTGTCGAGGGTCACGCTTCCTATCAAGGTAAGAATACATTTTTAATGTATTGCTACTTACCTGATGTATCTAAAACTGCAATAAAGGAAACGTGTTCTAAGTGATGTGTGTGTGTGTGTGTGTGTGTGTGTGTGTGTGTGTGTGTGTGTGTGTGTGTATTATCAGGAACTAAGGCCTCCTCAGAGGCTCAGAGCGCTCATGTATTTAAGTCGAGTTATGGGGAGCAGTTTACTATTACCACCAGAAGCCAGTGGGTGCAAGGTAAGTCTACACACACACACACACACACACACACACACACACACACACACACACCACACACACACACACACACACACACACACACACACACACACACACACACACACACTCCAGGTGTCCTCCAATCAGTGAAATGTGTGAGTTTGTCTCTCAGGGCCACAGTCAGTATGTCACACCACAAAACAGAAACATGTGCTGATATCAAACCCCCAGGAGTGATACTGTTCATTGTCTTTTGCAGGGTTGGGATGGTTACCTGTGAAAATTGTAATCAATTACCTAATCTGAGTATCAAAATAGGAAAGTAATGTAACCTGATTACTTTCCGTTACATTTGGATTACCTCAATATCAAATGCGATGCAAATAAATAAAAGAGAAGTGTATTATGTAAAACAAAAGAACAATGTGACCTTAACAAAAAGATATTTAGTATCAAAAATACGCCTACAGAATAATAAGGTTAACAAATGCTGTTTTAGTTTAATACATGAATTAAAAGCAAAAAATAAATAATGGTTAATAAAGCAGGTGTCGACCTACTGATTACGTAATCCCATTATCTGTAATCCATTACTCCCCCAGTCATTTGTTGTCAGTGTGTGCGTGGATGTGTCTCATAACATATGCCCCATGGGAGGATCACACAAATAATAATCAATCATCTGTAGCTTCCTTTCAGAGGTGGGGATTCAAATGCAGAATCTAAATAACTGTATGCAGACTCAGGAAAATAAAACCCTTGTTCCATCATCTCACTGGGGCTCTATAAATTCTCACTGAGCAGTAGTTGATCACATTTGGTGATATCATCGGCAAATCATTTTCGCATCAATACGTCTACCTCACACCCCGCTATGCTGTTATTGACCCCTCCTTTCCCAGCGGCTCAAAGCTGATTCCAATTAGATTCTTCTCATCTCCCATCAGATAGCAGAGATTTAATGAAACTGCCTGTATGTAAATATGGGCATGTGCACACATGGAGATTTAGACATAGTATGTGTGTGTATGTGTGGTGTGTGTGTGTGTGTGTGTGTGTGTGTGTGTGTGAACATCAGATTGAAATTCTAGCCCACAGTCAAATGTGCATTCCCGGTGTGGCAGCAGACAGAGAGCATGATGGGAGGAGAGAGCCGTTCAATTACTGTGCTACAAATGCTCTCTGACAGCTACAATGGACTACAAGTCAGAGCCTCCACTCACATTAGTCTAATATGTTCCACTTCACTCTCTGACCACTGAAGTGGCAGCAGCGGTGGAATGTTACAAAGTACATTAACTCAAGTACTGTACTTGAACCATTTTAGGTACATGTACTTTACCTATTTTTATCTCATGCTACTTCATACTTTTACTCCATTACAATACTCCAATTTCTTTCTTTTAACTCACTTTAGTTAATAGCTACTTTGTAGATGTATAATTATCCTGCTTTAAAATATAAATCAACAAATCAATTAATATGTGTAATGGGGGTTAAGCTACCCAGCATTATTAAAAGTAATTTAAATAAAGGCCACATTTACCAAGTGCGGCATCAACATTAAAGAATCAATATTTTGAATGTAATAATTTAATATGTATGATTTTGAAAAGGGCCATACTGCATAATCAATTTGTGCTTGAACTATTTGTGATGCCAACACTGTTACTGAAGAATTCAGGACATTTACTTGTATCATAGTATTTTATTACTGTAATGTTACATCGTGTGTTTGGTGTGTGTGTGTGTGTGTGTGTGGTGTGTGTGTGTATGTGTCTGTGTGTGTGTGTGTGTGTGTGTGTGTGTGTGTGTGTGTGTGTGTGTGTGTGTGTGTGTGTCACAGAGGCAGAGTGGACAGAGTGGTTTGACAGGGACGATGAGAGGGGATCTGGAGACTGGGAGAAAGTGTCCGACCTGCACGAGGCTTACCCAGACAAACTGTGCAGCAATCCTCTCGACATCCAGGTACATCTCTTACTACAAGTACATATACATGTGTGTGTAACATTTTAAAATCAACTGACTGTGGGTCCTGCCTGCTCATACTGTATATTTGGGCCTGTTGGTAGTCTTAGCAAGAATGAGGTTCTAACCCTGACATTGACAAGGTAAAAAGATTGTTCAGCTGCAATAGAGGTCTGCTAGAATCAGGGCCGTCCCTCCCTACAGGCCGATCATGCAGACTGTGTGGGGCCTCACCTTGTGGAGGGGGCCTCATCTTGAGGAGGGTGCCTCAACTGAGCCGAAAATGTGGCGCACTTATGCGGCGAAAAGTGTGGCGCGGCACGGTTTCGCCGCTGCGAGGCTCCACTAGCACCCCGTCCCCCGTCGACGACGAGACGACGACGCTCGCGAAACAGAGGGCCTCATCATATAACTTTGCGTGGGGCCTCATGTTGGCCAGGGACGGCCCTGGCTAGAATGTCTGTCACAAGCTGAAGAGGTTTTCACGCACTTCAGTTATTACCCTACTGGTGACTGTCTGAAGCTTCTACATGTCATAAAAACAGCGATTGCTAAAGGAGACTACTAGACGTCCTCACGCTGAACATTAGCTGCCTTCAGCGCAGCTGTGATGTCGTTCCTTCATAGCCTGACGTTAGCTTTTTAATCCTGGCGTTTCAACTGTTAAAGAAAACGTGTTGAGTACAATAAAGGTATGTTTGCCACAAAGCTTATTTTCTGCAATAAACCGAGATCCAATGGAGAAATACCATTGCTTTTTGTCGGGGGACCCATTGCAATGCTAACATAATTATATATGCAGCCACTAAGGTAATAAGGTCTGCTATAAAGCAGGGAAATGCTCCGTTTTAGTTTAATACACACAATTAAGCTCACACACTATTTTATGAACATATAGGTTCACCTGCTGAATTAACAGAACAAATTAAGCAAAGAAAGAGTGTGTGGGAGAGAAAACTCCCTCTGGATGGAACAGGGATGTTAGCCTTTGCAGACCATTTACATGCTTAAACACCTATAGAACACACTACAGGAGAGGGAAATCCCCAAAAGCACAATAGGGCCTCTTTAGCAACAAGAAGCTGTCCATCTGGTCAGCTGACCATCAGAGCCAGCCGCCATCCCTGTGCTGTTGGACACCATGGCAGGCTCCAGGCCCAGGCTGGCCCCATGGAGCAGCTGGCAGCCTGCATGGAGATAAGCAGCTGGGCCAGGTCTGCCCACACAGCCCCCCATCCCACACCATACCTCCAGGAAACTGTGCTGAGCTCCAGCTGCTGCTGCTTATGGCTGTGCAACAGTATAATAATAAAAATGTATAATCCTCCCTATTCATTTACATGGGTGTAGCAGACATCACTTGTGTAATTTTTGTTTTGAGTTATTTAGACACAATTAACACTTATAGTTTCATGTCTTGTTACATAAGAATAGATCATATTTGTTAAGTGTTAATATGGGAGAATTATTATTCTTGTGGCCTTATTAGGCCCATATTGAGCAGAGCATATTAAGACCAAAACTCATGTACAACAACTTCCTTACTTGCAACAAATAAGCACTAATTAGAGGGTTATTGAGGAAAAACTCTCAACTAATGGCTTATTACTTGTAGAATATGGTCATGTAGAATAAGGCATTAATTAGTGTTTTATAAGGACTAATAAAGAGCCAATATACTGCTAATATGCATGTTAATGAACAACTAGTTGATGGTGAATTTGTGTACCTTAATATAAAGTGTTACCATAATTAATAATAATAAAATAATAATAATAATATATTGCATCTAGCTGTTATCAATTTACCATGTTGCCTTTATGTTCTCTTTCTTGTTGGAATGTCCTTTTGTTTGTTTGATAAAAGAAAAGAAAAAACTTTGGCATAAAATAATCTACACCATAACAAAATATTTCCCAAAATGCGTTTTCCCAAACTTTTAGTGAGAGCTGCCAGCTCTGTGCGTTTCATCATTTTTCCAGAGTCTGTTTTGCTCCGTCTGCAAGTGTTTACTTTCGATTTGCCTCTGTGGGATCTCTATTTTTATCAGCCAAGTTTTTTTGTTGCCTACTTCCCATATGTTATGTCTAGCAGTTCGGATTTGTTTTGGATGATCTGACCAAGAAAATGTGGAGAGGCCCAGCTCAGTGCCAGACTGGGAACCTTGAGCTTTACTGTTGTTTTACTTTGTACTGTAAGGGTTCCACTGAAGGTCACACGAGTTCAACAGATCACAGGTGTATTCCTCTTTGTATCAGTATTGTATTGACAGTAGGTCATATGACTGGCATTACAAACTTAGCCAACAGACCTATTATTTAATAGCTCAATGTAGATGTGTGTGACAGCCGAATAGGTCTACATCAAGGAATGTGTTGCTTAACAATATTTTGTATAGTGCCATGCTGTATTTTGTAACATATCCATTTATGTAACACATGGATGAAATTATGCTGGGTTGCAATGAGGCCACAGTTTTCCTGTAAAAGAGCAATTTTGAATTTGACTGTAAATTCAGTAGTGGGAAAATGTTGTGCAAATTGGATTGGATATAGGACACTCATCCACAAAATTATACAATTTTATGACAACAGGTCAGATGTTGATAGACAACTTTGGGCTTGCTAGCTAATTTGACATATACAGTAGCAATCATGCCATGCTGTGCTCTGCACAAATGTTGGCTCCAGAACAAATTGAGCCAAGGAAAAACACAGTGTGTTCAGCACAGCTCTGTGCACAAGAGAAGAGCAAACAGGCCATTAGCCAGCACCATACAAACCATTTCCACTGTGACTCACAGGCCAACAAAAACAAGCAAAAACCATTCAGACGTAACAGAAACACCACAGCATTCAACCTCAATTCACAAGATAAGGGTGCCGACATTGAGCAGGTTTTAATAAGCACCATACTGCCATATACTTTTTTTCATGTATTGTAGGATTCATTTAACAAAATGTTTCTTTAATTTTATATTCAAGGAACTGACCATTTATTTTGCCTTAATATTAACAATTGTACCATCCATCTTCAAATAGTGTTAAATGATACGCTATGTAAAAACAGGAAACATATCACAATACATACTAACACATAAAAATGACAAAAAAGTTGGCCATTAAATCCCAGTACCTTGTAAGTAGTTTGAAATAATGACCAAATGTGAGTGAGGGCCAACTGTGCGGAAATGGCTGGGCTTTGTGTTGCAATGTTGCAGAGCTTCTGCGTGCAGGATTGAAAGTGATTCTTGTGTCCAGACGTATGGATCATGATCCCTAACCCTCAGTGCTCGTCTTTGTGAAACTCTGCTGTTGCCCAACAAATAAGCCTTACACTAGACAAATACCAGATGTCTGAAAAAAGATTTGTCCTGAAGCCAAGTGGCCAGACATCTCTCTGTCCCACCCTAGAGCTATAGACAAGTTTATTTCCCGAACATTTTGAACTGTTCCTGTAATCTTAAGGAACACCTTCACTTACAATACCATTGGTGTGTCACATCATCTATTGTTTCGTGCTTGAAGTACCTATATTAATCTTTGGTTCATCTTTACTTTGTCCAGGCTGAGACCCATGATGGCATAGCGGCCAATCAAACGGGAGATGTGATCCACAAGAATGATAAGGACTACGGCTTCGTCTGCCTCAACAAGGACCAGACTCATGGCCTCTGTCGCAACTACAGAGTCCGCTTCCTCTGTGGAAAACTGGGTACATTCATGACTTACTGTCTGTGTGTATGAGTACAGTTTGTGTCTGCATGAGCTTTTACACACATTTCCTGACATATAGGAGAAGTTAAACCTTGGTTCCTTTTAACACAGATTATGTTTCTTAGAAGTATAGCCTGGATATCAATCTTAGCTCCTAACTCCTGACTCCTAGCTAATGCCGTTAGCTTGTCCATTCCTTTAGCCAGTGATCTTACAATGCCCATGATGAGAGGGGGGAGACACAGCATCTCCTTTTCTCCATAAATCTGGACCCAGCTCTCCTCCTTCGTCTCTTTGGTTTACCCAGCATCCTCTGTGTCCTTCTCCAGATTTCAGTGGGAATAGTCATTGTACAGACTGCCATGCTAGCAGGCTTTAGCATGATTAGCTGTCCCTGATGTAAACATGGCAGCCAGTGGCGTGAATGCACAACAACAGCATGAAAGTTTAATAAGTTACTAATAGAACTTATTAATAGAAAAATAACAAGTAAGCTAAAAGGAGAAAGTTAAAAGTTAAAATAGTACAAATCTAGCAGGAACAACTGCAACAAGCTGCATTCATGGTTGGCGGGTGCACACTTTTTTTTAAAGAGAGCTTAAGCTGATCGACGTTTTATTAATATACAGACATGAACCCTCCAGAGAGTGTGTGGAGGCTGCTCTGGTTGCCACACAGCCTGATCAGAGTTCACAGGCACCGCTCCAAACCAACTGAGAGACCCGGCCGCTGTCTGGGCCAGATGCTTGTGTGTGTGTGTGTATGTGTGTGTTATGTGGAGAGTGCTGTGATCGTTCATGTCAATGAGTACAACACATTCATCACTCCACAATAACCCTGCACCACTACAGATGGACCAGATGACAGCTCCCCAAAAGAGAAGCCACAAATATCTCTGGCGCCCCCTGGATCAGACCAGGGAATTGAATGAGTCACCTACTACTTCTAGTAAAAATGTTGTTTGATTTTATACAGTTCTTTCTAGAAAGCCTGGGTTATCAAGATATCTTTGGCGATCTTGTTTTTTTCCATCTGTATAGTCCAACCCAGTCTCACGGCATTTCGTTTTATAGTCACGACATTTAAACTATTGATTCGTGTTCACCAACGCGATTTCCCCCTTTTTTTCGTGTCACACAGAACGATTTTAAAAGCAATGTATTTCTATTGGTAGTATGCTTCATGTCTGCACCATGTCTTTTTGTCCGATTGGGTCTTGGAAGACCGGAAGCTGTGTGGTTCATAAAAACATGTTCGTATCAAGCCACGATTATTGTTTTTATTTTAAATCGTATAATGTCTGACTTTTTTTGCCGTCCGTGAGGAAAAGAAATGAGGCTCAGAGCCTCAGAATGTTTTTTTTAATCTTTTTTTCCTTCTAATTAGTTATTCTTTTCTAAATAACACACTGCTATTTACTCAACAATAACACACAATTATCCTTGTTTTTATTTATTTGTTTGATTCTATAATATCGGGCTTTTTTGCCGTCCGTCAGGAACTGAATTTCAAAATAAAGTCACCGGAAACAGACGTAGGCGATACACGCCACACACCCACTGAACTGATTACCCAAGATCCTCACCACTGGTTGAAGCTCGGTGATTGGATGTTTTATCCGCAATGCACGTTGGGATATGGTGTTAATGCGATATGAAATAACTATCAACAGAATTGCGGTGCCAGGCAACAGCTTGGGGTGAAAACAGTATTTCGGGTCTCGAAGTTTGCATAGTAATCTGCAGTTTATCCTTTTTGATTGGTTTAAATTGTGTACAATGCTTTTGTGTTTTCCCCCTTCGATTCGGAGAATGAGTTTAGGATGGCCGAAGACACTACACTACCCATAATCCTCAGCTATCATTTGGGACTACAGTCCCTTTGCTTTACAAACCCCGTGATTAATCTTCAAGCTCTGTGAATTTGAAAATCTGAAGAGAAAAAAATGGAAAATCTGAAAAAAATGTCATGAAATATAACATATTCAACAAAAAAATTCAATTTTTTCAAACCTTTATTTATCCAAGTGAATCCCTTGAGATCATTGATCTCTTTTTCAAGGGAGACCTGCTCAAGTGAAACATGAAAACATAAAACAACAGAACAACAAAAAGGACATCATACAGCATCATTACAGGGATTACAATTTACAACTAGAGAATGCAATTCCTGAAGAAATTGCTAGTGGGAATGCTTTATGCTGAAAAGCTGACGCTAAACTGCTATGCTGAAATGTAATGCGTAAGAAGAAAGTGAAGAATTTAGATTGAAATGATACATGAACACTGGGGGCTTGAATGTGTGATGAGAGAAGAAAAGAAAGTAAAAAGGCTTGGAAAAGCAGCAGAATATTTGAACTGCAAACTTTTGAACTAACTTGATGGTGAATGATCTGTCGCCATGCCAACGGCATTTGATGACATCCCATAATACGCTTAGATGCGTTGATGGCTGCATCGTTACCAAACCTGTGAAGTTTTGGGCCATTTGGAGCATTTTCACTGAAGTTATGAGAAACCGTGTTTCATGGCGAGCATTGTGTTGCCATGGCAACGGCATTTGAAGAAATCTCAAATCCCGTAGATGTCTTCACGGCTGGACTGTTAGCACACATGTGAAGTTTGAGCACTTTTTGAACATTTTCATAGGAGTTATTGCAACATCGTCTTTTATGGCGAGGGATGCGTTTCCATGGAAACGGCATATGGTGAGATGTCAGATTTGACGTAGAGCTGTTGAGGGCTGGACCGTTAACCATTATCTGAAGTGTGGTGCTGTTTTGACCCTTTTCATAGGCGTTACGACAACATCGTGTTTTATGGCGAGGGATGCGTTTCCATGGAAACGGCTTATGGTGAGATGTCAGATTTGACGTAGAGCTGTTGAGGCATGGAGAGGTGATATACTGGTTAAGATTGTGGGACGACCGGACCGTGTCCATTGGAGCTACAGCGACATCTTGTTTTATGGCGAGTGATGCGTTTCCATGGCAACAGCCTATGGTGAGATCTCAGATTTAGCGTAAAGCTGTTGAGGCATGGACCGGTGATATACAAGCGAAGTTTGGGGGACGATCGGGCCGTGTCCATTGGAGTTACAGCGACATTGTGTTTTATGGTGAGGGATGCGTTTCCATGGAAACGGCATATGATGACACCCCATAATTGACGTAGAGCTGTTGAGGGCAGGACCATTAACCATTATCTGAAGTCTGCTGCTCTGAGCATGTCAGTTGGAGTTATGACATCATCGTGTTCCATGACACAGTTGTTTATATTTGAGCTAACGACGTGTCCAGAGATCAAAGGTTTCCATGGTGATCAAATAAATGTGGCAAAGGCTCAAATTTGTTGAACAACACATTTGTAACAGGTTTGTTAAAGGTGGGGTAGGTAAGTTTGAGAAACCGGCTCGAGATACACTTGTTGTTATATTCCATGGAATGCTCTTAACATCCCGATAGCAATGAATATCTTAAATGCTTTGACAAAAAATCCATACAAAAATGTCATCTGTGGAAGCCGTAGTACTGTAAAAAGCACGACCAATCATTTTAGCCGGCCCGGCTAAAATAACTGGATGGCCTACCTGCCTGTCAGCCTTCCATCTCGTGCACAAACTTATCACGTGCCCTCATTGGTCATGTGCGCGTTTGTGTGTGTTGGAGGAGGGGCTCTGTAAGGAAGTGGCAGATCTTTTCTGGCTGTGTATTTTCAAATTCTAGCGCACTCGAGCTGGTTTCTCCAAAATTACCAACCCCACCTTTAATTGACCAAAAAATGTGAACAGTTGGAAGATTGAAAATGGGATTATTATTAGGATTATTTGTAGGTCATTGAAAAGTAGAATCATTTAGAAAGATGTGAACATTGAAGTTTCTATTTTAGAAAAGCTGACACTGTAGTGCATCGCTGGTTTTAAAAGTGATTTATAAGAGTCATGTTTAAAGATGTGCAATACTTAAAACGTTTATAAAGATCCTCTGAGTGTGTGTCATTAGTTAGCTGATAAAATGTTAGGGATAAATACCTTGACATATTGACTACAAGAGCTTGAATCAAACAAGCAACCTTGTATTTGAAAGATTAACTCACATAGCAACAGTCGCACGTGGTATATAAGTGGTGTGGCTGAGTACTTTAAAGGGTTCATGAATAGAGGGGACTTGAATGTGAAATAAGAACAAGAAAATAAAAGTCTAAATGCATGAAAAAGCAGCAGAATATTTGAACTGAAAACTTTAGAACTAAAAGCATACGTCACCAATAATGTCTAAAATATGTGGAACATGTTGAAGTCAGTATGAAGTCTCCATCAGACGGAAAAGAATAGGCTGAGACAGTCTGTTAAACTCCAGTGACCACGTCATTAGTCTGCTGCTCTAATTATGTCAATTGGAGTTATGACATCATCGTGTTCCATGACACAGGTGTTTATATTTGAGCTAACGACGTGTCCAGAGATCAAAGGTTTCCATGGTGATCAGTGAGAGGAGAGCATTTTCATTGTTCTGAATGAGAGATAAACCTGTTACATGTGAACGTTTTGTTGAAGAACCGTAACAGATATCGGTGAAATTTCAAAGCGTGAAGCATGTCAAGGAACTTGAGCATCTGAAGTGTACTTTTTGTGTACTTTCGGGTTAATAATGTGGCCTTTTTGGCAGATTAACTAAAGGTGTGCGGCTGCTGTGGTGGGGAAAGGTGAGGCTGAATTTACAATGGGTTTTAATGGAGACATGTTGAAAGTTTTTGTCACTTCATGCCCTCAAGAGGCATTTTGTTTAATTATTTTGCTTAATTTTTTTTATCTTTCAAGCTACGAGATGTTTTCCTACGTTTGTCATGAAAAATGATGTCTCAGGAATGTAGGGTTTGGGAATTATGGCAGGTTTAAAAGAAAATATGAAGGCAAAATTAAATCTGTCCTCCACTCTAGCTGTGACATCACGCACTCTAAAATCTGAAGAAGGCCTCTTTACCAAGGTCTGAACAATGTTTAATATCTCTAAAAGTAAGAATCAGATTTAAAAGTTGTGTTACACGAATAATGTCAGAAAGATGTGTAACATTTTAAAGTTGGAATGAGGTTTCTGAGTGAAAGTATGAAGGAGCAGTTATCAGTTGAAGAAGGAGCAGTTAGCAGTTGAAGTTTCATGAAGATTGTTGAAGTCTGAAGAGTTCTCCATTGACTTCCATGTTAAAAATGTATTATGGGATGTATCTCTGGAATTATGAAAGTTATGAATGATAAAAGTAATAGCCATTGATTCCCGACCGAGCTGAACGTTTTAATGTTTGAACGGAGTTTCTGTGATGTTCAATGTGGGAGAAGAAGCAGCGCAAAATAACCCGGCGGAATAATAAAGAATTTTGTGCATAGCATAACAGATAGTGGGAATGCTGCTTCAGCATTCCCACTAAATAACTATCCACATGAACAGGTACCAACAGCATCCGATTGTGTAGCATCCAACCGAGCTTTAAAAACATTTAGTGGCACCAGATTGCTCAGTTTCCATTTAATTTGCAGACTATTCCAAGACAGATGCTTTAACTACTAGGCGGTGCGGGTTAAAAAACGGTCAAGTTTAAAGTGTTAACACAACAAATTATACTTTGTATTATTAGTGTAGGACACTTATGTATGTATAACATCTGAAGATGTGTAGTTTTCACATAATTTTACAGGATATTGCTATATTATTTGACATGTTTTATTTCTACACATTAATATCTGATTTGTAAAACATCACAGACAGAAAGGTATATCCGTCATTTAATGGTAAGCTATTGAAATTCTGAATCCATAGATGTGTCTCCCATCACCCAAAACCCCTGACTATTCTCTCAACTCAGTATTTACATTCTTTAATTCAAAGAAAATCAATAATGTCTTTAAAAACTACAAGTCCCTTTCTATCAGCTGTGCACCGTTATGGTGTAAATATAACCTATCTACCAATTGGATCAAATATAAAAGTCAGCCGAATTTCATATCGCATAAACACCATATCACAACGTGCATTGCGGCTAAAACATCAAATCACCGAGCTTCAACCATAGCTGAGGATCTTGGGTAATCAGTTCAGTGTGTATCGCCTACGTCTGTTTCCGGTGACTTTATTTTGAAATTCAGTTCCTGACGGACGGCAAAAAAGCCCGATATTATAGAATTAAACAAATAAATAAAAACAAGGATAATTGTGTGTTATTGTTGAGTAAATAACAGTGTGTTATTTAGAAAAGAATAACAAATTAGAAGGAGAAAAAGATTTAAAAAATACAGATTTCAGTATTTTGAGGCTCTGAGCCCATTTCTTTTCCTCACGGATGGCAAAAAAAGTCCGACATTATACGATTTAAAATAAAAACAATAATCGTGGCTTGATATTGAGTAAGAACATGTTTTTATGAACCACACAGCTTCCGGTCTTCCAAGACCTGACCGGACAAAAAGACGTGGTGCAGGCACGAAACATATGATTTAAAATCGTTCTGTGTGAGACGAAAAAAAGGGGAAAATCGTGTTGGTGAACACGAATCAATAGATTAAATGTCGTGACTATAACATCAAATGCCATGAGACTGGGTTGGTTAGTCAGATATCCTTTCATTTGGCTCAGCAGCTCTTTTTGGGAAGTATCTTGGGTGGTGTCCATGATAACAGACATAACAGAACCTTTCAGTCGCTCAGTTCTTTCAGACCGGATTGTAAAAGGAGTTATAATATACTGAGTAAGTGAATGAATGATGCGCCGGTGAAGATGGCCGCATTGTCTTTGGCTCTCTCCAACTCTGCTCTTTTGTCGTATTTTGTTCATGTTTATTTACTTTTTGTCTTTGCTTTAAACATGGTTCGCAACATGCAAGCCGACCGCACCAACTCTGTTATACAATATATCAGAGAGGAACTTCTTTACATCCGAAACTCCATGGAAAATAACCCACCGACAGACAATGGGGATTCGCTACCTGTTGTCCTACCTGAGAGGCGCAAGAACAGGACTAAGCGAGGGTGCCGGGCCGGGCTGCTGGTCAGACTGAGGAAACGAGAAAACCGACCCCCTCTTCCGAGTATTCTTCTGGCTAATGTTCAATCCATTGAAAATAAACTAGATGAACTCAGAAGTCGGATTGCTTTTCAACGGGACATTAAGAACTGTAACGTGTTCATTCTCACTGAGACCTGGCTCAACCCTGCGATCCCGGACTCCGCCATTGTTCCAGTCGGCTTCACTATCTTTCGCCAAGACCGGACTGCTAACTCGGGGAAAAGTAAGGGAAGCGGTGTGTGTGTCATGATTAACAATAACTGGAGCACATCATGATCTCATGCCGGGCTTTTCACCTGCCGAGAGAATTCTCATCTGTGGTGATAACAGCTGTGTATATTCCACCACTCGCCGACAACAACACGGCACTAGGAAAGTATTTTGGATTTATAGACAGCATGGAGACTTCACGGCCAGAAGCAGCATTCATTGTAGCAGGGGATTTTAACACCGCTAACATGAAGAAGGTCCTACCAAAGTACTACCAGCACATCAGCTGTCCGACACGTGGGGAAAATATACTGGACCATGTTTATTCCCCTTTCAAACATGGTTATAAGGCTCTCCCTCGCCCTCCCTTCGGCAAATCAGATCACATTTCACTGCTGCTGCTGCCTGCTTACAAGCAGAAACTTAAACGGCATAGACCGGAAACAAGGATTGTACAACGATGGAGTGAGGAGTCAGACTCAGCTCTGCAGCACTGCTTCGAATCTACGGAGTGGAGTGTGTTTGAGGACAATAACATCAACACACACACGGACACGGCCATCTGCTACATTGGGAAATGCATCGATGACGTGGTACCGAAGGTTTCTGTACGAACATTCCCAAATCAAAAGCCCTGGATAAACGGCGAGGTTCGTACCAAGCTGAAAGCTCGCACTATCGCGCACAGAGCTGGAGATTTGGAGGAGTACAGGAAATCTAAATATGATCTCCGGAGAGCAATCAGCAGTGCAAAGAGACAGTACAAAGAGAAGGTGGAGTCTGACTTCAAAGGCTGTAACACCCGGAACATGTGGGCGGGACTAAGAACAATGACAGACTACAAAGGAGCAGCGGGGGGTGCTGCGGGAGTGTCTGCGTGCGCATCTCTCCCAGATGAGCTGAACAGCTTTTTTGCACGTTTTGAGAGCAGCCAGGCTGGGGGTGCACAGAAGGATCAGGAGCCCTGCCCTTTTGTTTTAAACAGGGCAGATGTGTGCAAATCCTTTAAAAGGGTTAACCCACACAAGGCTCCTGGACCTGATGGCATCCCTGGCCGTGTTCTCAGGGTGTGTGCAGTTCAGCTGGCAGAGGTGTTCACAGACATCTTCAACAGGTCCCTGCTGCAGTCTGTAGTCCCCACATGCTTCAAACACTCCACCATCGTTCCTGTCCCCAAAAAAACAATAATCACCAGCCTCAACGACTACCGCCCTGTAGCACTCACCTCCATCATTATGAAGTGCTTTGAGCTGTTAGTCAAAGTCTTCATCACCTCCTCCCTCCCTGACTCTCTGGACCCCCTGCAGTTTGCCTACAGAGCAAACAGGTCCACAGACGACGCCATAGCCCACACCATCCACACTGCCCTCTCACACCTGGACCAGAGGAACACATATGTGAGAATGCTGTTCATTGATTACAGTTCAGCATTCAATACCAGTGTGCCCTCCAAGCTGGTCATCCTCGGGCTCAACAGCGCCCTCTGTGACTGGATCCTGAACTTCCTGACGGGCAGACCCCAGGCAGTGCGGGTGGGAAACATCACATCCTCCACCCTGATCCTCAACACCGGAGCCCCTCAAGGCTGCGTGCTCAGCCCTCTCCTCTACTCCCTGTTCACTCACGACTGCGTGGCCACACACAGCTCCAACACCATCGTGAAGTTTGCTGACGACACGACCGTCATCGGCCAGATCACAGACGGCGACGAGACGGCGTACAGAGAGGAGGTCGGAAAACTGACATCTTGGTGCCAGGATAACAACCTCCATCTCAACGTCAGCAAAACAAAGGAGCTGATTGTGGATTACAGGAAGCAGCAGAGAGAGGGACACGCCCCCATCGCCATCAATGGGACTGCGATGGAGAGAGTCAGCAGCTTCAGGTTCCTTGGGGTCCACATCACTGAGGACATGACATGGACTCTTCACACCACCACCATCACCAAGAAAGCTCGACAGCGGCTCTTCTTCCTCCGCAGGCTGAGGAGGTTCAACATGGACTCCAGGATACTCTGCAACTTCTACAGGTGCACCATAGAGAGTATCCTGACCTTCTACAGGTGCACCATAGAGAGGATCCTGACCTTCTACAGGTGCACCATAGAGAGTTATCCTGATCTTCTACAGGTGCACCATAGAGAGTATCCTGACTGGCTGCATCACAGCCTGGTACGGCAGCTGCACCGCCCTAAATCGTAAGGCTTTACAGAGGTGGTGAAAACTGCAGAGAACATCACCAGGATGGAGCTGCCATCCATGGAGGACCTTTACTCCCAGCGGCTCAGGAAGAAATCCCTCAGGATTATAAAAGACCCCCATCACCCCAGCCACAAACTGTTCAGTCTGCTGCCGTCTGGCAGGCGTTACCGCAGCTTCCTGACAAGAACAACCAGATTCAGTGACAGCTTCATCCCTCAAGCAATAAGACTGTTAAACAACTGAACTGCTGAAACAATTTCATAACATTCATCTGCTACTTAGTATTAATTATCTATCATCTAATATATCATTCCAATAAATTGTATATAGACTCGTATTGCACTATTCCACTTCTTTTTCTTTTTTTTTCTCACTTTTTTTAAAACTATTTTTCTTTTTTGTATTACTTTTAATATAATATACTTTAATATTGTTTTAATATTGTCTGCTTATCTGTATTATTGTGTTGCATTGTTGGAGAAGCCTGTGACCTAAGATTTTCAACGACATAATTACTCTGTAGCTATGTTAGTTTGACAATAAAGAACCTTGAACCTTGAAGTGCCAAATAGTGGGCGACTACAGGATCTCACTATGTCCTCTAAAGGTCAAGATGCAGGTGGCCGGAGCAAATGTCACGTTGGAATTGGAAGCGTTCTTTGTATCCCTCTGCATGTTTGCATCAATTCTCCCGTTCCTTTTCAGCTGTTCACTTATAACACTGTCCCCGCTGACCTTACAAATGTAGTCAGTTTAGCCGTCAATCCTGCCCCGCTTGAACATTGTTTTTTTTTAGTTCCACTTTTTTAGTTTGGGCTTGTTGCTGCTTACTTATTGTACCTTTGGTTAACACATTGTGGGCAGAATGATGGTGCTTCTTTATGTGACTACTGGATTTCCAGTCAAAGTAGAGGAATAGTTCATTCGTCTTAAAGATATTTTTGGGCCACCATATATATAGTTTATAGATGAGGTGAGTAAAAGGCCGATTTTACACGGTGACTGCGCCCCAATATATATGCTGCCAGCCTCTACCAAGTGTGCTTTTCAGTAGTCCAGGAGTAATTTTATTGATGCCTGATTGACAGCAGCTAAGTGCTGTGTCAGCAGTGAGGAGATGTATATGCATGTGGAATGAGCCATGGACTTTGAGATGGGATTCCATCTTTTAATATGGACTGGTGTTGCTGTGTGTGTCTGTGTAGGCTGTGTGTATTTAGCAGTGCGTGTGTGTGTCAGCTGCGTTGTGTGTCTCTAACTCTCACTGTCTCCCCTGCAGTTCGTCCTCAGGCCTCCGTCTCCATCGACATGTTGTCCAACAGCAGCATCCTGGAGCTGGGGGACGAAGCGCAGGGCTGGAGGTCCGGGGACCGGGTGGTGGTCGCCAGCACAGACTACTCCATGCACCAGGCGGAGGAGTTCAGCCTGATGCCGTGCTCCACCTGCACATCCAGCCAGGTCAAGGTCCAAGGTAAGAGAACCAGCAATGTGTGAGAATAAAGGGCTGATCCTGGATCTGCCATCAGAGCTGTATGCCAAATAGACCTGTCAGGAAAAGGCTATATGTTTGTTTCATTCATACACAAGCAGATATAACAACAAGGGGGTTTCATGTTAATTAGTTAGTTGGGTCACATGGATATCGGCGGAACTCTCAGTGAATATAATCAGGTGTTTACCTGTGTGAAGTTTGTGTGGAAGAGAGCGGAGTATTGCTGTATATGATATACGTATATATATATATATAAAATGCAGTGGCGAACCGTGTCTATCACAACTGGACCTTCTGTAGACACACACACACCCCCCGCCGCCGGGGACACAAAACCACTGAAATGCGTAGTGCATGGACCGAGAAGGACAAACAAATCAACGTAACACTGTAATATTACAGATCAACAACACAGATACCATTCTCATTTATTCATTTTATTTACATTTTATTCATATAATTAAATCAATGTTTTGTTTGTTTTATCTGAGTGTTTCAGGGTATTCTCTGAATACCTTGAAGGCCCTGACGGTTCGCCACTGCTAAAATGTTGTGTATCTTATAATAGGTTGGCAAGATTTTATCAAAATAAGATTTTGTTCAAGGCATCTTTTGGAACTAAGCATTCATTTTTGATATCACGTCAACCGACCCAAGCCCCATCTTTTTAAAAGTGTGGATTTTCTTTTTTTTCTTCTTTTTTACAAATTCTAAACTGAATATCTTGGTTTTGTTTTTTTTACTTTACTTTTCTTCATTTACTTACATTTTTGTTCACAGTGCAATAAGAGTCTAAAGGGGAGAGTGTTTTTTTATAGAGGCTCCTAATGGAGGATGCCACAGTGCTTGTTGACACCTGTATAGATGTTTTGCAGCACAGCAAGACTGACCTAATAAAACAAAATTTGACATTTCATTTTCAAATAGATTTTTTTAATTCTCCATTTTTTGGGGCTTTTGAGAACATGAAAGTATTTGCCAGTAGACTACCCAGCTGCTCTCGGTGCTTTAAGAATACCTCATGTTACAAAGTATGCTGAGTGCAGTTTACTCGCACAATCTGTATATATATATACTAATCATTTTGTACGTGTGAAAACGTGTTTTCCACCTGCCACTACTTTGACAGTTCCTGCTGTGGGACAGTTTCTTTGGTTCTTCATTGATGCCCGAATGAACAAGTCAAGAGAAACTGGTGACAAAATGAAATCCTTGATAGATAAATACTGTGTATGTTCTTGGTTTGTTTTTGGTGTGCACTGTTGCATTGATCGTAGAGACACGGAGTGGTAATATTTGTGCTCTCTATTTTAAATATGTGGCTATGACATCAGACTGACCTGATAAGTTCATGCTTTCATACTCTAATCAAATCGATAAAAAGAGTGGCAACCTGACCTGATTTATGTAATATCATATGTGGTTTTTTTGTCATTGATAATCAAACTTTGAAGATTATTTTGTGTCCTGTTTGATCAGAATCAGAATAACACACATTGTTTGAGCAAAGAGACATTTAAAGACATAAATAAAATAAATAAATGAAACAGTATTAGGTAAAGTGGCAAGCATACATAACATTACAAATCAAGTACATGTTATACATTTAAGTAACATCATTGTAAAAATGAGGTGGAACAAATAGAAAGTAATAAAGTAGCTGCCAGGTAATGGCAATAGAAAGGTATACATGTTTATTGCATGGTGTTATTTGACAGCACTGTTGTTACAGTGATGGGTAGTGCAACAGTCAGTATTTGAAGAAGTTGAATTATCAAAATATATAGATGAGGCAGTAAAAAGCAGTGTGTTCACAGGAACAGCAGCTCACACACAAATACTGCCAAGGCTGCTGCTGTGTTTGAACCTCTCATTGTCCAACAGCACTTTTATTTCCTTCTGGGCCACATTTCAGTCCCCTGTCTGTGGCAAAGCATTCTGGTAACCTTTTACCCAGAGCTGGTTTCAAAAGCAGTTGAGATGCTGGAATAATAAAAGCTTAATCTCACTTAGTGTGTGCCTGGGTTTACTGTCATCAGAGCGAGTAGAGCACTAACACAGAGACAGAGTTAAAGGGCCCATGTCATGGCCATTTCTACTGATCATAATTCCATTGTTGAGGTATACTAGAATAGATTTATATTGTGCAATTTTCCAAACTCACATTGGTTTCTCATACAGCATCTCTGTAAAGTATGTGTATTCACTCTCTGTCCTAAACGGCTTGTTGGAGCTCCTGCGCCCCCCCCCTGTGAGCCCAGTGTGCTCTGATTGGTCGCAAAGCTGAGAGGCTCGTTGCTATTCGCAGCTCCTCGCAGCTCCTCGCAGCTCCTCGCAGCTGTGTGAGCTGCTGCAGGAGAAGACAGGCTTTCCGTGTCGGCGTCTCGGCGATACAGGAGAACAAGCGAAACTCATCCTGAGCACACACAAACACTCACAGCCGAAGTAAAAACAATAAGTGTGGCTTGATATTGAGTAAGAAAAAGGTTTATAACGCTGTGAGAATGGGTCTGCGGAGAGCATTTCTCCGCGATCCCAACGTAGCAGCCCGAAAAACGTTTACCCATTTGAACAGTCGTGGTAGATACCTTGTTTGTTTTAAACATCATAAATACACAAACAACAATGAATACTTACAGGTTGTGTACCCGAATCTCCCGCTGGTCCAAACAAAGTAGGAACAGCATCGTTCTTCAGTGCCCTACGCTGTGCATATCCGGCATGAAACGCTGAAAGGTTTGTGAAGCTTTGTTTCGTGAAAGGCTGGCAGAGGGTGCGGCTATAGCTCTGGGCGTGGCTACTGGGTATCCCTACGTAGCCACGCCCAGGAAGTAAACAATGGAAAATGAGAAATCTCCAACGAGGCGTTCTGGGGCAGCATAGACTGGTCTTCTCTGTGTTAGAGTTTTACTCCCTACCAGTAGCGTGGCGTGGGGAAAAATGTAGGGGAAGCCCATTTTTTTGGGTGGGGGGGGGGTTGGTCAATAACGTAACCAGATGAGTGATTACAGCGCCCCGGTATCATTTTACACACATTTGTATCACACAGATGCAGGACTTACACACGCCTGTTATCTAACCGACAGGTCCGCACGCACTCCAGCTGAAACTCTCTCGTCTTATTAATTCAAGCATTTCCTTATTAATTTACCCAGCAATTTACCTTAACTTCTGCTCATCAAAGAATGGATACGTGTTGATCAGCTGAGCCAGCTCACTGCTGGGAAATGCAGCAGGGTTGCAGAAAGAGGCGAATGATGTGTGTTCCAGTATGCGAAAAAAGTTCAGGTGCTCCATATCTGCAAATCTTTGGGTCATGTGCAACACTATGCCGTCAACAATCTGGAAGTAAAGACGCCGGAAAGACACAACCGTTTCCTCGTCTCCTTCTTGGTGCTCGTTAAACCCCTGCTCCAGGTCGTCCCAGCCGCGGCGACGTCGTTTACGACGGGGCACAGGATCTCCGACTGCCTTGACTGTTTCCTCGTAAATGCGACTGAATGTCTCATCTGTTCTTGTGGCTTTGAGAGCGCTGAGAGTGCTCATGATCCGATCCTGGCATTTTTTTATGTCCACCGTCTTACTTTGCAGAACCTGGAAGAGTGGTTCTGTGAGGCCGAAAATGGACTGAAAGACCCCGAGCAGGAAGGTGAAGTCAAAATCCTCAAGTTTTTGCTTCAAGGAAGCACTCTGTGCAATGGTCTCTTTGTCCCATCTTCAAATCTCGTTCTCGGCTCTGTCATTATCTTGTCGAAAGCGATACAGAGCGACCCGCGTCCTTCGTGGATGGCGTGTACCGCGCGGCTTTTAAAGTTCCACCTCACAGCAGAAGCCCCTGGTACAGGCACAGCTCGATCAACTTCACACAGTAATGCTGATCTCTTACATGAACGTGAGAAAAAATTGTAGAAGGCATCAAGATTGGCAAAAAACAGTTTGGCTGCTTGAATGTTGTTTGTGCCTTGTGCTAAAACCAAATTTAATTTATGAGCATAACAGTGGATGAATAGCGCATTGGGGCAGTGTGCTTTCACTAAAGCCTGAACGCCACCGTGCTGTCCACTCATGCAGCTTGCTCCGTCATAAGTCTGACAAATCAGTTTGTTTGTTGGACTGTAGTTCCTGATGGCTCTCATGACAACTGATGTTACAGCTTTTGCGTCTCTTTCTAAGCTGACATCGAAAAAGCCGAGAAAACGTTCACACACACTGCCTTTTTCATTCACATATCTGATTACAGTGAGTTGGCACTTATTGGAAATGTCTGATGTGTCATCCACTTGTACAGCAATGAAAGGAGAAATGTGTATTTCTTTATCAGTCTCATCCTGGATAAAACGAGCTATGCTCTCAATTATGTCATTTTGTACGGTGTTTGACATACCGCTGAAGACTGTTGACGATCCCAAGTGCTCCGCAAGTGCAGTGTCAAACTCTGCAAATGCACGTACCAGCTCTACGAAATTGCCTCTGTTAGAGCTGCCAGCGGCCTCATTGTGTCCCCTGAATGCTTGTTCTTGACGTGCAAGGTACAGGGCAGCAATGATGAGTTTCCTCCGAATATCCCGGTTCTTTTTTACTTGTTCGTTGTGCTTCTTTGTGCTAATGGTTCTTGCTAAATCCAGAGCCTCGTCAATCCTGACACGTCCAAAAAGCTTCAATTTCACAGCACAATCAATGTGATTTTTGGATTTACCGTGCCTCTCAATTGCCCGTGACAGGTTAGCAAGGTCGATGAATCCTGAAGTTGCCCAAGGATTGTTCAGGGAGCACGAATCCTTGTCAAAAAGAAGACATGGCCAGCAAAATAGACGCTGAAGTTTAGCGCTTCCAGTTAGCCACTCCGTGCGGACATAATTGTCCTTATTGAACGTCCGATTCGCTCCCTTTTTCCTCTGTGTACACAGCTCGAGTGTGGGCATTGGCCTGTCATCTGATTTAATTTTGAGTTGCTGCTGTAGCGGAAGTTTAGTAAAGTTATTTGTGATTAAGTACGCCAAATCTCCACCCTCCATAATGCTTCATTTGCTTGATAATTTTTTCTAACGGCGTTGATGACAGTTACAGTATTACATACAGCACGTACGTACTGTTGATGCGCTTTGATTGGACCAATCAAATCGCCAGCCGGCTGGGCCCCTCCACCCCCTCCCTTCAAGGGAAGCTAGAGGCGGCTAGCTTCCCTTGGCATGTCCCTGACCAATCACAGGTTGGCAGGGGCATCACGCGGGCCTCATCTGATTGGTCAATCCCTCCATTTTTTTTCACCAAGGGAAGCTAGATTCGGCTGGCCTCCTCTCGCAGCAGTGAATGCAATCTACTGTTTCACCATAACATCTAGAGGGGCGCTGTTTGTTTCACTCTTTGTAAAATACTCAATGAGAATGGGGGAGAGACGGGCCGGCAGCAACACACAGCAAAGGAGAATTACCGAAACAAAACAAAGTGTTTTTATTTATTTATTTAAATTATAACTACAATCCGAAAAAACAGGGGAAGTCTTGGTTCCCTTGGCCTCCGGGAGAAAACGCCACTGCTCCCTACAAGGTGTACTTTGAGGGTTTTTGACTCTGCAGACCGTTTACATGCAGAAAAACCTTCATAACACAAGGGGACGGGTAATAACCGGAAAAGCATGACATGGGACCTTTAAGGCTCCATCAAAAGAACCGGGGCTTTCTCATGAAGTGATTCTCTTTACATCATTACGATAACAAACCTGCATCAAATTTACAATTCTTACGATTTCAACTTATCATAATTTTTCTTCCCAATTTATAATTATTTTCTGTTTAGTAGTTTTAATGGTCATTGACAGAGTGCAGCATTCCTGAGAAACAATGCATGCAGGTACTGTAAGCCATACAGAAGACACAGCTTCAGTGCACAGACGTCATGGTTCTGATCTGATCCCGGATCAGGAGTCACGGTCTGGTTCCAATAGTTTGCAGGTTGGAGAAGAAAATGCTCTAAGATCTTAGTTCAAGTGTTGAAACAGGAAGAGTCCTCTTGCTGGGGACTGAGATTAACTATTGTCATCATAAAAATAAAGACATTTCAAACAATTCTTTGTTATGAACACTGAACAAACACTTTCCCTGAAGGCAACAGCTCGCAATAGGCTACAAAAGTGAAAAGCATCTCTTATGCTATGAAATCGCTAAGCGTTAGAAACACGGACACACCGCCTCGTCTCAAACACAACTCTCTCTGATGCAGTTTGGCAAACTACAGCACATGTTTATTTTATTTGTAGAGCTCAGACTATCAGCAAGTCATACTCTTCTGGAAGCAGAAACAATAATGAATAATATTCCAAACTGTCCTGTCTTATCCATCAAGAAATTGAAAAATGTTATAAGAACATATCTGAAAAACAGAAATCAAAAAAACTCATCACTTAAATTCTGCATTGCTGTTGCAATCTGGACCGAGCCACTGGCACAGAAAGAAGGACCTCTGATGAAGTGAAGCAGATTGATCACTTTGTCAATCTCACAATTGAAATTCAGTTTTTCACTCTGGTGTTATTTTACAATTACAATCATAGGTGTCATAGCAAAGGGGCAGGTGGGGGTTAGGTGCCTTGCTCCAGGACTCCTTGGCAGTGTCCAGGAGGCGAACTGGCACGTCTCCAACTATCAGTCCACACTGTTTTATCCCATCTGGACTTGAACCAGCAACCCTTTGGTTCCCAACTCCCTACAGTCTGACTTCTGGAATCGACGGCAATCAAACCTGTGCCGCGGCGGTGAGAGCACCGAATCCTAATCACACTAAAAACTGAATCGTTGATGTTAATCACATTTATTATTTCAACAAATTCAACCTAAGTTGAAAGCAATAATATTAATATTGAACCTAATATTTGTTATTTAAACTTATTATTATTGCTTCCAAATAACCTAATACAGTAATGTAAAATCTGTTGATATGATACATTTAATTCAAGTCAACATTTTCAGTGCACCAGACCACCAGGGAAGATACCTCTCTTTCTATTTTAACATTTGTATAATTTCTTTCTGTAATTTTGGGCCATCTCGGGGAAATGGCTTGAAAATAAAAATATATATAGTCACTCAAAAAGAACAGAATGAAATATGACCTCGGTCACAGAAGATAACAGACTTTTAAATAGATTTTTTTTTCAGTGAGGCATTATTTGCAGCAGAGCACTCACTTTCAGTTTGACCAATGACCAGTGCTAAGAAACAAGAGCCTTTTCCCTCTTACTATAACTTCACGGTGCATTTTGATGTGAACATTTTTCCCGGTCAGCTCCAACAGCAACATTGAGGAATATCACATATGCTCCACCAGTTAAATGAAAACACATCCAATATGATAACACTTCAAGATGTGCCAATCACTGGGACAAGGACACAGAAACCTGTATTATGTGTTTCCACTTTCATAGCATGAGATGCTATTCAGAGCCTATTGTGACCTGTTCCCTTCAGGAGAGTGTTTGTTCAGTGTAATACAAACTTATCTTATATTTTATATAGAAAACTGTTTAGCATAGTGACCGCTGGGCTATTGTCCACTACAAAAACACATTTTCTGTCTTTGACACTTGCACTAGTGTCTGTTCAAAATAAAATAAAGAAATGTATCCAAACCGTGACTCCTGTAAACCGTTTCACCCATAATGCACTGCTGCAGGTGTGTTTGCAGCACCCAGCAGTCACTATAACACTTTTGAGTGGACATGTGTTTTTCTTTAACTGCATTTGCCAGATACCAAAGAGTTGCTGCTAAATTCATGCTGGGAATTTTTATTTGAGAACCTCTTAGGATCAGACCCTGGCTTTTTATAATAACTGGCTTTATTACTATCTTTGCTGACATTTTTTCAGGATGAGATAATCTTTATTTATTGAATACAGAATGTGTTTCTTTTTAAGATACAGCCTAAAGTTATTTGGAATGGAATTCCTGTTTAACTATGGCATTTAAAAAATCTGCCCAAACAGATTAACATCGCACACTGAAACCATCTTTATTGCTAGGATCCCTTCCATGTGAGTTAAGGCTGAGCCTACACATGTGAGTGTGTGTGTGTGTGTGTGTGTGTGTGTGTGTGTGTGTGTGTGTGTGTGTGTGTGTGAGTTTGCAGTGTGTGTGTGTGTGGTAGTGTGTGTGTGTGTGTGTGTGTGTGTGTGTGTGTGTGTGACACACACACACAGCAAACTCACACACACACACACACACACACACAGCATGTATACCATGTATATCACTTCAGGGGACATTACATTGAGTTACATGCATATCCTGGAGACTTATCCTAACCTTAACCATAACCAACACATGCCTAACCCTAACCCTAACCCTTACCCTAACCCTTACCCTAACCCTAACCCTTACCCTTACCCTAACCCTAAACCTAACCAAGTCTTCACCCTAAAATTAATGATTCCCCTCATGGGGACCTCCATTTTGTCCCCATAAGGGAGGCGAGTCCCCACACGTGACTGTGTAAACAGATTTAGGTCCCCACAAGTATAGTAATGCTAGGCCACGCACACACACACACACACACACACACACACACACACACACACACACACACACACAGGATGACACGCATGCAGGCTTAGGGAGTAACGGATAAAATGTAACGAAATTAGGTAATCAGGATACCAAAAAAAAGGTAGATCATTTTGAAATAAAGATTAATATATTATAGGCGGACATACTTTCTGAATTTTCTCTTTGCTTTTAATTTAGCAACCTGTAGTGGCTCAGTCAGTATGGGCTTGGACTGTGAGCCATAGGGTCAAGTCCCCGAACAGACCTAAATATGGAGTGTGGACTGCTACTTGGAGAGGTCCCAGTTCACATCCTGCCCTGCCGTGGTGCCATTGAGCAAGGCACCGGACATCCCCCTTCCCCCCTCACTCCCATTGCTCCCCGGGCGCTGTAAAATAGCTGCCCACTGCTCCTGGTACTAGACTCCTGGTACTAGGATGGGTTAAATGCAGAGAACAAATGTCACTGTGTGTGCTGTGTGCTCTGCATGTGTGACCATTAGAGAGGGTTTCATCCCTCCCAATTCTATATTGTATTCATTTTAAAATGTATTAAATGCTTTAGGTGGACACCTTATTTATTAAACAAAAATACTGGATTTGCTTTTAATGAATGTGTTAAACGGCATTTGTAAACTATACTATTCTGTAACCCTAGCCTAAAATATAAGAGGACACATTATATTAGCCTTCTTCTTTTCTTAGGTCCCATATTTCTATTGTCTTACATAATACACTTAAGTAAAAAACACTTTTATTTATTTGCATTGCATTTGATGTTTACGAAATCCAAAAGTAACGTAAAGTAATCAGGTTACATGACTTTTGTATTGTGATACTCAGATAACGTTACTGAATACTTTGTTTTACAGGTAACTTAAAAAGGAATACATTTTTAAAGTAACCCTCCTATGCTAGTATGAAACCATACAAATACTCTCTTTTGTGCTGCATCACACAGATTCAGCAGAGAGTCTGAGGTCAGCCCTCACTGTTCTCCTGTTTGATTCAAATGTTTTTTGTCTGTGTCTCTTGGAAAAACCCTTTGCCCCACGTCAGCATAATGCGAGATGACACGTCCTCTCAAAGCTGTTGCTTCCTTCCACTGATTCACGCACCCGAGAAGTGAAGTTTGCGTTTCTTTTGCCTTGGATTTAGGAGTTCAGCATTTATCTTCAAATTTCCTGCCCAGCTGCATCAAAAAATCCGTCCATAAACCCCCCCCCCCCTCTCTTTTTCCCCCCCTCTTGCAGACGTCACTAGTGTTTGGCCAACCAGAGGAAATCCTGTTTTTATGAGCCTGAGGCAGCTCCTCAGAGCTCCTGTCAATCTCCACCTCACTATAATCTGTCTCATTAATTCCTGCTCGCGTGCCACTTTGCTGCACAGTTTTTTAACAAGCAGTGATAATGGAGTCTGTTCCCCACTCCCTGAGGTTATTCACAAACTGAGAGGGTGTGCTGCTTTTGTTGTTGGAAGCTGGGAGCTGAGAGGTAGTTGAGAGAGATACACAGACAGATAGCCAAAGGCTATTTATCAGTTTTTTGTGCTACAACTTGGGCCTGAGTGAGGAACATAAATGCTCTGAAGTTAATCAATGGCTTAAAGCAGTACAGGATTTAGCATTATTCTATTTATATCCTGACATTTACCTAGCTTTATAAAGCAAAGCTCTGTTAGGTCAGATTCACCATGAGATTTAGGTCTGAGATCTGATGATACCAGAAGAAATATCAAGTTTTATATGGCTTTGAAAGGCAATAACCATTGCTAATATTAGAAAGGACATTTAAGGAATGTTAGAATTCTATAAGACATTTAATTTAAAAAAGTTAACCAAAGAGTTAGATGTATATCAGTGAAATATTTAAAATTATGTTGACATTCAGATAGGAACTTTAGTCTTTTATGTTAGTTTATGTTAAGTGATAACAGCTTATACTAATACTGATACATCTATTTTAAGTCAAGCGTTACAAAGTTTGGATATCTGTGTGAACAGCTCTGTGCTGTAGCTGCTCAAGCTAATGCTAGTTAGCGTTAGCTTCTCCGTCAGAACCTACATGTTTTCAGATAATCAGCTAGAATGAGACATTTAAAAGAAGAATTTACATTACCTAACATAACTGAAGAATTGTGATGCTACAGTCTCATTAGTATAGTTATGACCAGTAGCTTATGATGGTTAATTTTTGCAGACTGTAGAAAAATAATCATGGTAAGTGTTTTACTGTCTGTCAACATAATTATAAGTGCTAGCTGCACATATACTGTATGATTTTGCCTCAGCATTATGTCCTCCTCCTTTGCAATTATCTGGAACGGCTGTTCAGCCACACACACACACTCACACACACACACAGACACACACACACACACACACACACACACACACAAATAAACACTGTATTTTTTTACACTGTATTTATACAGTGCCTTTCTTATCTCTTGACACATTACATGGTAACATGTTACAATCCACACACTCATATTCATACACTGATGCCAGGGCCAAACAACACAAAGACTGCTTATCATTTAATCTAATGCTAATCTGACGTTTGGTCAAAATAGTGAACCTTCAGGCTGCTCTGTGATTTACTTTAGCCCTCTCACCAGTGTGTGTGTGTGTGTGTGTGTGTGTGTGTGTGTGTGTGTTTTGTGTGTTTGTGTGTGAAGGTAAGGCCAAGTTCATCCACATGGGTGAGGAAGTAGATGGGGTGGACATGAGGGCGGAGGTGGGCCTGCTGACTCGCAACATCCTGGTCCGTGGAGAGATGGAGCCCGGCTGCTACGGCAACGAGGCCTGCAACTTCTTCGACTTCGACACGTTCGGTGGACACGTGAAGGTACGCTGCTGTTTCAACCTTTTAATTGACAGAACAAAACAACAGGTGGTTAACTTATGAACCAGTTCCCACCGGGGGGGTCATAGTGTGCTTCCTGAGAACCAGCACTAAGCAGAGACCTGCTCCCGAGCTGGGGCGGCTTCAAAATCTAATTGACAAATCCCATTGCTTTTGGTGAGCTATTTTGGCCTGAACCATTCAGTGCTTTGAAAACTCGCAGTAGTAATTTGAAGTTGATTCTTTGGCAGACAGGAATCCAGTGAAACAACTTTAAAGATTAATATTCTCATGAAAAGTCATGAGACATTTATTCAACATGCATAATCGAACCAGTCAAGGGAACCAAATCAAATGATAACAACTGATAAACTAGAAATAAATAAATACCATCATTTATTATTGTTTTTTTAGGAGTTTTTTTTTTTGGGTCGGTAATAATGCAGATTTTCCTATCAGATAATCTGTGACAGTGCCCCATCAATACCGCTACCCATGGTTATTCATGCTTTCTCTCCAGCAGATAAGGCTTTTTGAAAGCGCATCACAATCTGAGGCAGCATTTCAATGAAGCACCGTTAATTGAGTTGCCCAAACAATCTGAGTCAGTTAGCAAGGTCGTCTGTGTTGTCTCCGGAAGCTCAATAAGGATATTTTTCTACAACTTAGACTAAGCTGAATGTTTCTTTTACAAAACTAAGAAAAAGTATTTTATGGTCCCTGAACGTGGAAAGCTCAAATAAAAAAATGAAATGTTCTGAAAAATGTAAAAGTAATGTAAAGGAAGGTTAATACGGTTGATTAAATCCATGCTGTATAAGCCTGACAATCTGCGACAGGAGAGAGACACAGGAGAGGAAAGGACCAGAGTGTCAGTACAAGGACAAAATAACCCAAAAAAGAGAGTCTTTACTTACAAAAAGAGGCGCAAAGATGCTAAAAATGCTGGCAGGCTAACTAGGTAAAGGGCTAAGCTAAATCATAGTCCGGGGAAAAACAGTAAAAGGTCTAAAACTCAGGCAGAAAACTGGGACTGGAGGGCTTTGGAATGAAATGCTGGAAAGGCTCATGGCACAAAGATAATCTGTCAGTGGACTGGTGGAATGAGGAGTGGGTGAGAGGAGAGTCTGAGCTGGTGGAGGACATCTACTGACGGGGGCCGGGTCTGGAATAGAGTGGTGCAGAAACAAGGCCTAAAAACCGGAAACAAGTTGGCATTTTACCACTTCAAGTTCCCTGTTCTAAATGAAAGTAAATGGGGTCTTTCTTACGTGTTTGTGATTAGAGCCTGAAGTGAGGTCTGTGGTTGAAACCTAAGAGATTTTCACCTTTTTTTCTCTCACATAAATACCCGGCAGTGGCTCACTCAGTAGGGGCTTGGACTGGGAGCCGTAGGCTTGCCGGTTCAAGTCCCCAACCAGACCTAAATATGGAGTGTGGACTGCTACTTGGAGAGGTCCCAGTTCACCTCCTGCCCTGCCGTGGTGCCCTTGAGTAAGGCACCGGACAACCCCCCACCCCCTCACCCCCCATTGCTCCCCGGGCGCTGTGCAATAGCCCACTACTCCTAGTACTAGGATGGGTTAAAAGCAGAGAACAAATGTCACTGACCATTAGAGAGGGTTTCATCCCTCCCAATTCTTCTTCTTCTTCACTATAAATGTCAGAAGTTGCTATGTGTCATAAAAACGGAGGTTGCTAACAAGTATCTAAATAAACTACGAAACGTCACCACGCTGACATTAGCCTTCTTATGCCATGTGACCATGATGTAGTTTGTTTATAGCATAGCGTTAGCTTTTTACTATGCACGAAGTGGCATTAATATTTGGAGATTATACTGCTGAACATAACGTTTTAAATATCATGAATGTGTGTTTGCCAAAGAGCTTATTTTCTGCAACATACAGAAATCCAATGGAAAAATCCTAGTGCTTTTTGTCGACGGAGCCCTTTGCCATGCTAACTTCCGGGTTGGCCAACAAAAATACGTCTTCACTGCACCACTCTGAGACAGAACACAGACAAGCAAACAAAATAAGAATAAAAAGGAGAACTCAGAACCATGACAGAGAGACTGTGTTCCTGCTGCCTTCATGCCTCTGTGGCCCCGGGGCAGATATCATATCCTATTAAACATTTCCATTACAGTCTGTCACACATTACCATGCATGCACGTAGGAAAGCCTATGAGATTCAAGTGAAGCCCTTCCAAACGCCTCAGGTAAACTTCCCCCTTGACAGTTGGTTGTGCTAAGACCTCGTATCTCCAGCAAAATGAGGAGCTCAGAGCAGCAGCCTTAGTTTCCACTTGTATTTTTAAAAATTGCTTTGTGAACATCAAAAGGTTTTTAAATGTTGTAATCTTTATTAAACTGAAATAACAATTCAAATCCCCAGAAGTGTGATGCGTGCGAAGCAGGGTCACTGTGATTTATTTTGGACTGTCATCACCTCTATCTGACCTCTTCTTTTTCCTTCTCTTTATTTACTCTGCTCCTATAGCTTTTCCTCCAGGCTATCTTTCAATCTCTTCATATTTGTTACATCCTTTTTCCATCCCATCCCCTACTTCCTGTTTCTTCCCTCTTCCCCATTCATTTTGAATTCTCCATATCTCTTTTCCTTCCTGCTTTCTTTCTCTCTGTCATTTTTTCCATACATTCCATCCTTTCTTTCTGACTTTTCCACCTGTGGAGTGTAACGGGGGGTTACGTATTGTAACCCTGGTTATATAAGCACAGGCGGAGCCCTCTACTGGACTCTATGGGTACTACCCTTAACCATGCTATGCGAGCATTCACATACTGAGTTGCATAAACGTAGCCGGCCAATCGGGGCGAGCCTACCTGAATGCGCGCGCAGGCCCACAGTATATAAGGCGGCTAGCCTCCTGCCAGTCATCCTACAACCTCTTCAGCGAGCGGCATAGGAAAGACAGGGCCCCTAGGTAGGCCTGTGCTTATATAACCAGGGTTACAATACGTAACCCCCCGTTATATTTCACACAGGCTCCTCCCTCTACTGGACTCTATGGGTACAGTGGGTGGAGCCCTGATGGATAAACGCCCTGTCGTTCAACAACATCGACCCATCACACTGCCCCTGACTGGCTTTTAGTCCCCACACTCACACACGCTCACCTCGTGTAGAGTGTGCCTGGAAAATAGTGAGGAAGGCGAGGAGCGCCCTCCAGTCCTGTACGGGGTTTACAGCATACTACGTTTCCCAGGTCCCTAAGGCGCATGGGAAAACATAAGCGCACTATGTCCCAGGGGGGGGGGTCAGATGCCTACTGACCCAGAGCCCCCCCCTCTCACCAGTCATGTGTTGCCCCAGCAAGCACCAATGATGAGAAGGAGTCAGACATGTCCAAGAGATAAGACCTTATGAAGGGGCCTGACGTAGACCAAGACGCCGCCGTGCATATGTCCTCCACACTCACGCCGTTGAACAAGGCTGTTGACACGGCCATACCCCGTGTAGAGTGTGCATGGACCCCAGTGGGGAAGTTCCTCCCCGCCTGTCCGTAGGCATGTGAAATGCACTCGCAGAGCCATCCTGTCAGGCGTTTCTTGGACAGAGCTTTACCGGCCACACCCTCCCCAAAGCACACAAACAGCTGTTCAGTGCGCCTAATGGAAGCCGTGCGCCCTACTTAACATGCCAGCGCACGCACCGGGCAGAGGAGGTGTAATTTAGCCTCCCTGTCCCCAATATGGGGTGGAAGACTAAAGCCTCCTTAGGTTTTTGGGAACAAAGGAGGGGTTCGGTCTGAGTGTCACCCCGCTACGGTCACCCCGGATCCAAAGGCAACTCGGGTGTACCGACAGAGCGGCCAGCTCGGACACTCTTTTGGCTGAAGTCAAGGCAAGCAGCAAAGCTGCTTTCCATGACAGTGCTTTCAGGGAGGAGCGCTCCAGTGGCTCAAATATTTCTGTGACCAGAGCCTCGAGCACCAACGGCAGGTCCCATTGCGGGGAGGAGGCGTGAACATCTGGGCGCTGTCTCCTGACCCCCTTCAAAAAACCGCGCCATAAGCGGTTGACTGAAGGCTGACCTGCCGCCAAATCTCATGGCAGGACGAGATGGCTGCTGCATACACCTTAATTGTGGAATGAGCAAGCCCCCTGTCCAACAGCATCTGTAAATAGGACAGAATAGAGCCTAATGTACAGGATAGACGCTCTAGACTCCTTACTTCACACCACCGCTGGAATCCCAACCACTTCGTCCTGTAACAGGCTGTGCTGGATCCTGCTCTTGCTGCCTGGATAGTCTGAATAACTTTGTCAGACAGTCCCTCCCGGCTCAGCCTGTCCCTCTCAGGAGCCAAGCCTGGAGAGGTTGGCCCAGAGTGGGTAACGCCCCTATTGCACCTGCTTCCTGAGACAACGCCGCCCAGACCAGAGGAACCGTCCAGGGCTGGCCCACCATCATCTGTGTCACCTCTGCGTACCACAGAAAGGGCCGATTTTCTACTGAGGTCCTTAAACGCACCGCGGCACGCTCTCGTGGGGCCCAATAGTATGAAGCTGCAGCGTCGGAGACTGCTGTTTCAGGACCGCAGTCCTGGGACCGCACTCCTGGGACCGCACTCCTAGGACCCTAGTTGTTTTTGCAACATCGCCACCTAGCTAATTGGATGACCACAAAAGTACAACCAGCGAGTATTGAGTCTCATACACAGCGAGTCTCTTTAGACATTGTAATGCTTGTTATTAACGATCTAAAAATCCATGAAAATATGTTTTTCTTACAGAAATTAAATTATTTATTATTATTAGCAACAATTTGTTGTTATTATGTTTTTGTTTTTTAATAACAAATCTATTGTGTATGTCAGATTTAAAAAGACAGTCTTTTATATTTGTCTTAACAAATTTGACATACAACGTAAATATATATATATATATATTGTAGTAAGAATGATATAATCTATTTATAATTGTAAATGTATATTGTATGTAGACATACATTTAGATGTATATTTTGTTAAAAGAAAACAAAAATGTTAATTTAGTTTTTGGGAGAAGGGGTGGGATTAAATACGTGTAAACTTCTTCCCACGCCTTTTCGGATGTGTAATTAGGTAGATCATTTCTTTTTATATAATTTGTAAGTCAATAATATTTAGTTTATCAATTTGATACTGCTTACGTTTCTACAGTATCATAATTCTCTTGTTTCATTTCATTATTATTATATTTTATTTTTTTATTGTATTACACGTTCGAAATAAATCAAATCAAATGTGTCTTTGAAGAGGTGCTAGATTACTCAAAAACAACTGTTAGTGTGTTTATGCACCAGGCTGCCAAAGATAAACATGCAGTTTGACCGAGACGCATTTCAGTGCAGAATCCATTTTGATTTATTTAGAAGACGGGCACAATTTCCTTAACACGGAATGACCTCTGGAGTCCAGCATGTCTTTGAGTTCCTCTGACCCTTCCTCTGAAAGTGGAGAGGACACTGAGGATTCTTCACTGGGGTGAGGCGGGGTCTGTTGTTCCCTCAGCCACCAGAAAACAGCTCCAGCTGCAGTACCCCGGGAAGCCCTCTTCGGGGTAAAAACCCTCCAAGATTCCTTGCCGTCCACTTCCCCGGTAGCCTGTGCCAACGTCCTTATAAAGATGGTCGCATTGAAAGCACCCGGTTTCAACAAACAACACGATTCACAATACTCACACTATTACTGTAATTAGTGATTAAATCAACAATGAATGTAGGACACCTAGTTTGCCAAAATCACGCTGCAGTTTCATTAAACAAATAATCAAATATGCTAACAGTTTATTTAGCTGAAAGCTATAGCTAACGAATAATTGTTTTTAGTGCCTTTAATACAGTTAGAAGCTATCATAAGCCAACAGGTGATTGTTAGTATTGCAGACTATCATAGTTAACGTTAGCTAATCACACTTCATTTCAAGACACCGGAATTGTTATTAATGTTAAACAAATAAAACTTTAAAAGCACTTCACATTACTCACACTCTGTGCGTTGTCGTTGATATTCATGTCTCCTACTCGCTAGGTGGCAGTGTCACGAAAAACTAGGGTCCTAGGAGTGCGGTCCTAGGAGTGCGGTGCTAGGAGTGCGGTCCCAGGACTGCGGTCCTGAGACTGCAGTCTCCGACGCTGCAGCTTCATGCTACTCGTGGGGCCGCGGCTCCGTCATAATGCCGTCTCTTTGAAACGGAAATTATGGGGAAATGTGGAATTGTGGAGAGAGATGACTCTTACTCTGGGATAAATGCAATCGTTTTTATTGAATGCATTTTTCACACACACATCACTCTAGAACTAGGGTTACAATATGTAATCCACCGTTCTTCTGCAGAGGTCCTTGAACGCACCGCGGCCACTCTCACGGGGGCCGCGCGCCTTCGTATTAACGCATTGTTTCACATTCCACGGTGAAACGCATTGATCGGAGCTATTATACCAGGCAAGGTGTGTTTTCTGACAACAGCACGCCGGCAATAGCGTCTCTTGAACCCGCACAGTGCTTTGACAGCACTTTCTGCGGTTTATTCCACTCACGTGCGCACGCCCACCTGCTGCTTCCTTTACTGGAGTTTACCGCGGGGCGGCGAGTGTGGGACAGTGTTCTGTCCTCTGAGGATGAGCAAGAAGCAGCATACGCCAAGCTGCGACTACTCCTCATCCACGTGACCAAGGAAATCGATCCAAAGAGCCCTTCCGTAGACACGGGGGCTCCCAGGAGATCCTCAAGGTCTTTTTGGAAAGTGCCACGCAGCGTGATCCCCCAGGGACATCACACGGCAAGCAGCGGCGGCCACACCGTAGACCAAGCTATTAATTCGGCCGATGCTGCGGCCAAATAATTACTCTGATCCGGTGAGGTGGGGGCATCTTGCGGAAGAGCAATGAGCGAGACGCCCAACACACCCGTGTTTATTTGCAGCCGCCTCTCTCTGACCAGCCTGCTGGCTGGCTCTCTGACCAGGCTGGCTCTCTGACCAGCCTGCTGCCTGCTGGGAGCAGATGGGCTGCCACGCTCCGCCGCCCTGGTCATCACCTAGGGGGAAGTATACAGACCTGGGCGGTGGACTTGACCCCGGACCCGGAAGTGCCAGACAACGAGAAGTCCTCGTCATCCTCCTCCCCGGCAAACGGAGCCATCCGCCCCGCTGCAATGGCGAACGTGAATGGCACCGCCTCGGCCATATCCCGGTCCCCCAAACACTCGAAGCAGAGGTGGTGGGGATCGGCGCCCATTATTAAGCCAGGGCACGAAGGACAGGCCCGGGTCTCTAGAAGTGGCGACTCCATGAAGGTATGATAACTCTTTGTTCTTCTTTCAAACGTTTTACTTTTCTCTGTTAGGTGTTGTCCTGCTCGCTGAAGAGAAAAAGGATGACAGGCAGGAGGCGTAGCCACCTTATATACGGTGGGCCTGCGCGTGCATTCAGGTAGGCTCGCCCGATTGGCCGGCTACTTTTATGCAACTCAGTATGTGAATGCTCGCATAGCATGGTTGGTACCCATAGAGTCCAGTAGAGGGTGGAGCCTGTGTGAAATATAACCTCCCTCCATTCTTTGAAGTGACTGACGTGTATCTGCGCTCCTCTTCAGGTGGAGCGGGGCTTCCGGGCGGTTCATATATCGGGGGTAGAGCTGCAGCACATGGGCCAGCAAACAATGGGACACTACCCAGTCCATTTCCATATGAACGGAGACGTGGACGAGAGGGGGGGCTACGACCCCCCCACAGCTGTCACCGACCTGTCCATCCACCACTCCTTCTCCCGCTGCGTCACCATCCACAGCTCCAACGGACTGCTGGTACGTAAGGAAGATTTATTCAAGTTTAGTTTTTCAATTGTAATACATTTAGAGTATTTGTAAGGAGCATAATTAAGAAAAAGTTTGACCTTTTGGGAAATATGCTTATTGTTCAGGTATTATCTTCGTGTCTAACGCTTGTGAATAAGCATAATTCCTGTAATTGAAAATTTGTATATAGTATAAAGTTGCCATTTGATTGACCTAAATAGTCTTAGATTTAGGTCAGAGCACATTTTCAATCGGCAGGTCACATTTAAAACACCCACACTTGATGACACACTTCATTGAAAACACTTTATGACACCAAAAAGAACATTCCTGTGTGTATGTGAACTTGAAATGGATTTAAACTAAATTAAAGAGGACATATTATGTTCATTTTCAGGTGTATCAGTATCTAGTGTCTCTACTGGGATATGTCTCCATGCTTTAAAGGTCCCATGTCATGCTTTTCCGGTTATTACCCGTCCCCTTGTGTGTTATGTAGCTTTGTATGCATGTAAACGTTCTGCAAAGTCACAAACCCTCAAAGTACACCCTGTAGCGAGTAAAACTCTAACACAGAAAAGACCTGTCTATGCTGCCCCAGAACGCTTCGTTGGAGATTTTTCTTTTTCTTCCTGGGTACAATGACGTGACCATGACCAGGTCCAAATGGACCAATCCGTGGAGCTCCTCACACACACATACTCGCGGAGTTTCGCCGGCACACTCAACCTTATCTTTTCTCAGCCGCAGTTGCGTGGATCTCCACTCACAGTTCGCCACACACTCACGTGTGTGTGCTCAGGCTGAGTTCATGCTGAGTTTTGCATAGTCTCGCTGTCTCGCTGTCTCGCAGCAACCAGGACACGACACCAGTAATACAGCTCACACTGTCGGCTCCTCGAGTCTCAAAGGGCGGAGCAGCGAGCCCCGCAACGTCCCGCCAACACGGCACCCAGACCCCACGCAGCATTATCATCTGTTTGTCATTACTGGTGTCATGTTGTGGTTGCTAACAAACGCCATTGTAACACATAAACAATTGAAAGAGCAGACAGAAATAGCTGAAGGGTAATTTTCAGGTTATAATTTCATGCCATCAATGCCTGTGGGGAGGCTGCAGGAAGTCAGCCAAGGACATCGATCCACATCCTTTTATAACAGATGCATTCAGTGAGCAACCTTCATCTGAATGTTTGGGGCACTATCTTAGAACACAATATCCCAATACATCTGTGCCCAGGGACAAGAAGAAAAGATACTCTGAAGTGATGTTTTAGAGCAGGGGTCCCCAAACTTTTTCCTGTGAGGGCCACATAACTTTTCCCTTCTCTGATGGGGGCCGGGGTCAGTTTATAACAGAAAAAGTGTGACGATCGTAGGGGTGCCTAAACGTAAACATTTATTGTTTTCTAGAAAGCCACACATAACCAAATATTAATAACCCTTTCCGGGATCTTCACAGAAAAAAAAGTCAGGAAATAAATAATAACACTATTAATGAAATAAATAACACTATTTATGAAATAAATAATAACCAAATAACCCTCTCTGGGATCTTCACAGAAAAAGTCAGGAAATAAATAACACTATTTGTGAAATAAATAATAACCAAATAACCCTCTCTGGGTTCTTCACAGAAAAAAAGTCCATTGAACATTAACTTTCTGTTGTGCCGTGCACAATCTTAACAGGTAAAAGTTTAGCTTAGTTGTCAGAGCAGAATCTCTTACTCAAATGACTCATATGAGCAGTCTCTCAAAGTTCTTGTGTTCCTTCCTTATAATCCTTTTGTAGGTTCCAGTAGGCTTGTAGACACCGCTGTTTGCAGCTCTCTCTCATCAACTTCCCTGTGAAAACCACAAAGCAAGCAGGCTGAGAAACCGAACTAAGTGATACAGCACCTACACAGCACAATACATTTCACTACCAGTATGGTTGTGGAGATGGATTTTATCGCAGTAGATTTTATTATGATTACATTTGTTTATACTCAGAATGACTCATTCAAGTCAGAAAAGTGAGCTTACCTATGTATGTTCATCAGTGTGAACCGTGGGCCTGCATCTGGCTGGTGAGAAGTTGAATGTCAGGTTCCATTCTAGTCACAGCCAGTCTCAAACACTGATGCAGATGTTCATCTGTCAATCTTGATCTCATCGGAGTTTTCAGGTGTTTCATGTGTGAAAAGGTTTGCTCGCAGATATACGTGCTGCCAAAAAGTGTAAACATCTTCATTGCGTGTTTTTTTATGTTAGGGTACGTGTCGTTTGGGAGGGCGGCATAGAAGTCAATGAGACTGTTGGGCTTGAATGCGTCTTTCAGAACATCACAGTTCTGTAACTCGGCCAACTCAAACTGATAAGAAGGCTGGGCTTCATCGATGTCGACAAGAAAGGGGTTCTGGAAAAGACGGATTTCTTTTGCATTAACATGTAGTATCCGGAATCGCACACCGAACTCCGCCTTCAGCATTTCCAGTGCTTCCACACACTTTTCAGCTGGGAACGGGACCGCTGGGTTCTCTGCAGAGAGGTTTTGGGTAGCAGGGAGATGGATGAAGTTGTGCTTTTTCACTTGTTCCAAAAGCAGCGCAAGTTTCACCTCAAATGCTTTTATGTGAGAGTACATGTCGCAAATGAGTTTCCCCTGGCCTTGTAGCTGCAAGTTAAGGCTGTTCAGCATTTCTGTCACGTCTGTTAAAAATGCGAGGTGCCATTTCCATTCTGGGTCGATCAGCTCTGGGACCGTTTTGTCTTTTGAATGAAGAAATGCATTAATTTCGGGTAGCAGCTCGTAAAAACGCCTCAAAACTCTGCCCCGGCTCAACCATCGGACCTCTGTGTAGTACAGCACATCGCCGTGCGCAGACTCCAGTTCAGACAGGAATTGTTGGAACTGCCTGTGTTTAAGTCCCTTTGCTCTGATGAAGTTTATGCATGACACCACAACCTTCATGACAGAATCCCACTTCAACACTTTGCAGCACAGTGCTTGCTGGTGAATTAGGCAGTGGACTTGTAGCGGGGCGGTGAGACCCCGTTCTTCCATCTCCCGGTTCATGCGTCCTATTAGACCCCGAGACGCGCCCACCATACTAGGAGCCCCGTCAGTCGTGATGCTGGCAAGCTTTGACCAGTCTAGGTCCAACTCTTCCATGGTTTGGCATACTTTGCGAAAATATCCTCCCCCGTTGTAGTCCCTTTGAGACTTTGGAGGGCTGCCAGCTCCTCGCACATCTCAAAGTTTGCGCTAACTCCACGAATAAAAATGAGCAGCTGCGCTGTGTCTTGCACGTCCGTGCTCTCATCCAGTGCTAATGAAAAAAAGTCAAATTCTTTCGTTTTCTGCTGCAGCTGGGCATATACATTACCCCCGATTTCTTCAATGCGTCTGGTGATTGTACTCGCCGACAGACTCACGGTATTAAAGACATCTTTCTTCTCGGGACACACCTCTTCCGCGACAGCATTCAAACATTTCTTCACAAACTCTCCATCAGTGAAAGGTTTACCGCTGCTTGCTATCAGTTGAGCAACCCGAAAGCTGGCCCGAACGGATGACTGGTTCAGCTGAGCTTGGCGTACAAATGTATTCTGCTGATCTAACAGTCCACTTTTTAGCTTTGAGAGTTTGTCTGCTCGCATTTGGCCTTGCAAGTTATCATACTTGTCTTTGTGACGGGATTCATAGTGTCGGCGCAGATTGTATTCTTTGAATACCGCCACCGCCTCTTGACAGATGAGACAAACAGCCTTTTCTTTGCATTGAACAAAAAAATAATCGTTTGACCACTGCAGGTTAAATACCCTGCATTCTGAATCAATTTTTCTCTTACCTAACCTTTTCGCCATTATTCCGTTCTATTTGACAGGGGCTAGTCTAGGATTCGCGTGGCCAGACTGAAAAAAAATCATAATGCCTCTCTGGTATTGTTCAGGGGGCCGGGCCAAATGTGGAGGCGGGCCGTATCCAGCCCGCGGGCCTTAGTTTGGGGACCACTGTTTTAGAGTCTCACTTCTTGCAGTATTCAGTAATTTTCAGTCAAATTGTATAATATGTATTAAGTAACAAAAGAGCAACCCCCCTCCTCCAGGTTGAGAAATTGTACATTTAACATCTTAAATTAAGCCCTGAAAAGTTTCAGTCAATTTTGGAAATGATTTCTCCAAATTGAGAACCTGCACTAGTGTGATGATCCTGTGTTTCATTAAAAAGCAACATCTGTTTTGCCTCCAGGTGAAGGACGTGGTGGGCTATGACACGCTGGGCCACTGTTTCTTCACGGAGGACGGTCCAGAGGAGAGGAACACGTTCGATCACTGCCTGGGTCTGATGGTGCGAGCCGGAATGCTGCTGCCTTCAGACAGAGACAGCAAAATGTGCCGGCACATCACCGAAGGATCGTACCCAGGATATGTAGCCAACCCCCGGCAAGACTGCAGGTACCACACACACCGAGAACTGAATGCACGTTTTGACCTCTTCTATCCCATGGAGGGTCTCTGCCCAGTGAATACATATGTTTTCTTACATTGAAGCTTCTTAAGGAACATTTAAACATTGGTTTTCAGAAAAGACAGATGTAAAACTCAAAATAACTCAAATAATAACTAAAATCATCCTAGAGCCAAGGAAAATGTGTGATACTCAAGGTAAAAAAATGCAGACTTTATTTTAGTGTTCAACCTGCAGTGCAGAGACCACACCTTTAACAACTTGTTCTACTGTTCCCGTCATCGTGCTGCTCTGAATGACCCGAAAGCACATTTTAAAGTGGTCACTCCCTGGCTGAGCTGAATCTGAGCGGTGCTGAATCATCTAATCTCTCAGACAATAGGGGGTGAGGCCATGCCTCCCTTATTGAAAGTCTGAACAAATAGCAAGGGAATCAGCAAGTCACTATGAATGTCCCGCAGCCCCTTCATATACAAACCAAACCATCCTTTTGCCTGGGAAGATTCAGAACGTGAAGACATAATCTGTAAGAGTCAGCCAGGAAAAGAGCTAATCGAAATTCTCTACATACTAAGGAAAGGTGCTTTAATGCTTGTTTTCTTAAGGGAACACTTTATACATTAACAATATTATATATTATATGTATATTAATTGTTTAATTATATGTATTCATTTTTAAAGTAATCCTTTGGAGATGTGATAGAGCTTTAGTAAAGGAACCTTGCAACTCTGTTTTGCAACACTTTACAATGAATCGAACACATCAGAAAGGTTGAACTTAAATACAACGCAGCTGTCAAGTTGCTGTGTGACAATATCATATGACAACATGATGTCATTCTAAGTTTCACCAGTAAAGGGTTTGCATGGAACTAATTCTGCACAGCGTGTTCCACGACTAACACATGGAGTTATGCACAGGTACCAGTATGCCAATAAAATTATTTCTTTAAAAACTGAGATCATTAGTGAAATGTAGCAGTATTGTGTGGCAGAGAGTAATGCACCTGTCACAGCGACATAGTAGCAATTCAATATGTTCACTTATACTTCACACAAAGACAATTCACCATTCACAGCCTCTTAATCAAGTTCACTATACATTTTGGTGATTAGTCGGGATCCAATACATACAATACAATACATGCCTCTGATACCACGCACACTACAAAGAGCACCAATTCATCTTAAAACAGTGTTATTAATATATCAATCAATCATATTTCTTCTTTCTTTCTTAAAAGAGGATATAAGACAGTGTTGTCCTGCTGAACTGCAGTGGAGGGATCACACATGGCACTACTTTGATTAGTGAAGTTAAATATAGAGATCAGACAGTGTGATGATAAGAAATACAATCTTTGACAGGGATGTGACGACAGCTCCACAAATGGAAAGTCGCCCCCTCAGGATTCATATTTATCATATTTGGATAGTGCAGCGCTGCATAACATGGACAGAGAGTCTTAACTCAACCTCCCACCTGTCTTTTTCCTCCTACATATCAACTGTGTGATCTGAATTTGGTTCTAAAATACCACGCAGAATAAGTGAGGTAACGGCAAACTGTTTGTGTACCTGTACCTCTGGAAGATAACCAGCTGACTGCTAAGTCCCCATTACCTGCATTGGAAGCAAGAATATGAAATGAACATTGCATGGCATATATGAACATGAGGTAAAGGCAAGTGTATCCATATAGCTAATTTCAACACAAGGCAATTCAATTACAAAAATAAAAAAAACATTAAAAGCATTAAGATTTAGTGCAACATATGGTCATCAAAAAGTCAAAAGTTACATTGCCGTGCAACTTGAGAGAACACACACAAAGACACACACACACACACACACATATATATATATATATTTGTCTTTTTATTTTTGTGAGGACCCTCATTGAAATGACACATTCCATAGCCTTTAAACCTAACATCATTTGACTTTACCATTATAACAAAATCTCTCTAACACACACCACACACAAACACACACACACACACACACACACACACAGTTTACTTCTGCAAAGAGTTGAGGCCCGGCGCATTCATCTAGCTCTGATTAGATGACAGTTTCATCCTCCTCATGCAGCCCACATGTCTCCTGTTCCGAGCAAATTCAACACATACACAACCCAACAATGAGGGGGGGGCGGGGGGAGAGACAGAAGGAGCCACAAGGGAGTGTAAAAAGCTGACAAGAAATTAATCATCATAAATCTTACATCGAGGAACGTGGTTAGATACAAAGATCCAGACAAACCGGACAAAGAGCCTCATTAGGAGTGTACCTCATTGTGTTTTACCAGGCGCTCATCATTTGATTTGTTGGAAGGACAGAGGAAAGGAGAAAACATCAAATGTAATGAAAGTAGAGGCTAACGTTAGAAACAGCAAATCCTTCCTGTTGGAGAGCAGGTGGATGACTGTGTATCAGTGAGAGCCAAATCACACATCCTTAAAGCTGGCCGTCACACTCTGCAGCTGAAGGCAGTACTGAGAGGATACAAAAACAACCTGTGACCTGGATTCAACTGCTTTATATTCTGAGATGCATCTTTGTCATTTAAATTTAATGCCTCTAACAAAATGAGGATCAGGATAGAGGTAAATGGGGGGCAGACTTCTACTGACAAAACTAATGATACTTCTAAGACCCCTTCTTCTGAGGAATCAGGTTGTTTTGTTGTGTTATTTTTACTTCACAGACCATGGCAGAGCAGTTTAAATTAAACATGTCCATGTGAGTGGATACAAAATATGTCTATTTTATTATTTTTTATCCTGACCCAACCAATGCAAAGTATGGATCACAGCAAAATGAACAAATTCCCAATCCAATCTTTGATTGATTGCATCACAGTTATTGGTTTGGTAGCATGGCATGTATCACTAAAGTTAGAGGAGCAGTAAAACACACATTTAGTCTCTTACCCTGCATGGCAGCTGGATTCTCACAAATTCAGAGGATTAAAATCGCAGGATCACAAAATGATATGTTCAAATACAAAATCCATCTCATCAGGCTTCAATTAAAGTGTTTTTGCCCAAACCGCGGTGGTTCCAAACAATCAGTGTCCAGGAGCTACTGGCAGCTACTTCCTGTGAGGTGTAGGTGTGTGACGTGAAATAGAGAGGAGACTGTTCCTTGAAAATAACAAAAGCAGTTCAGTCAGACAACTCACGTTTGAGTTTGGTATCTAGTGTCTGACCGAATCACTCCCTAAACATTTTTTTTTTTACACCGAACATTGAGGAGGTTTGATTAAATAAGTTTCCCCCAGACCCTCCAAGTGGATGATGGGTGGCGTAAGGCACATCGTGCAGCTTAAATAGAGCGTCATATTAAGGAGAATGTGTTTGGTTGGTTGTAATAGGGTGTAAGGCTTTTCACATGTATACGACTGTATCACTAAAGCTTGAATTGACCGCCTAAACTCGAAGGCTTCACTCCAAAGTACTTTTTAAAAGACTCTGCTCTTTTCCAAACAGTTTCCGACGACAGCTTCTGGTTTTCTGTAACCAACCATCTGGCACGTCGGGTGGGCATGGATCTGCCTCCACCTGACATTTTAGGATATTGAGAATATTTCCCTGTACCAAAGGAGGGGAGGATTTTCTGAACAAACAAATTCTGTTACCACACAGAAGACTCATTTTGGATCAAAACCCCCACATATCTTCAATGGAAACATGTGTAGCCATGCTAGCAGCGTTGCTTTAAAAGTAGTAAAGTTGGTTTGTCAGTCGGCCCACCACTTGGGTTAGGACTGAAATATCTCAACAAATATAGGATGGATTGCCGTTACATTTTGTACAGACATGCATGGTCCCCAGTGGATAAATCATACTGGATTTTGCTCAAACACCACCTTTAGGAGTGACATTTTAGAGTGAAATGTCTTGATGAGTATTGGATAGATTTTTAAGAAAGAGAGAGAGATAGAAATGAGGATAAATACAAGAAATGGAACCGTTTTGAAGATTAAATGAATAGGCCTGTTCCAAATTATATCTACGTGCATATAGACAGATAGTGTCCAATCACTGTAACTGTTCAAACTGCTAGTGCTTGAAAGATGGTTTACAAGGTTCAGTTGTGGCTTACTGCGACCCCTTTGTTGTTTTGGGACATAGACCCTGATATATAATGAGCTGCTGGCAAACCTCTGACATAGAGGTCGGGTAAGATGAGCCAATTTTTACTTGTTGTGAAGTCAAATGACAACAACCTTTACTTCAGGATGTCTTCTGTCAATCAAAATGAAAATAATGCATCTATCACAAAGGGATTATGAAAATATGACTTCTAAAAAAAAGATTGTCTTGTGGCTTCACTTGCCCCATCTAAGGGGTAAAGTAAGGAGTCTAGCTTTCATGGTCATCTTTAGCTAAATGATTCGCATGGTTTTACTCCTTGTTAAATAACATGTATGATAACTATTTTCAGACCTCGATAATTTTGCTTTGACCTAACAGTAATTATACCTGACAAGCAAAACATGGTTTATTGTGAAATAAATGTGCTTCTCTCCATCACAGCCAGATATAAATGATGGGTGCTTCCTGAATGTATGCTCACATGACAACAAATGTGTACAGTTCCCTAGATAAAGGGGGTGGGTGAACTTACCCACGGGCTCATTTTACCCCACTCTCCACTACAGTATATATCTCCTAGCTAACGCAATTAGCTCCTCCATTATGAGCCAGTGTTCTAACGTTGGCCATAGTGAGAGGGGGCAGAAACGGCATATATCGATAGTTACGGCTGTAACTACGGTTCTATGAGTCCCGGATGACCGCCAGAGTATCCTGTCACTCAGAATTCTTGTGTGCTCGCGAGAAGATTCTGGGAACCGACCTGCTAATGACGCCGGCCTATGTAGCCGTCGTCACGTGGGTCACAGGTGACTTTGTTGTTATTAGGTACTCGAACTGCGCATGCGTGCGATGGATATATCCAGTGCTAAAGCACCGCCTCTGGCGGTCATCCGGGACTCATAGAACCGTAGTTACAGCCGTAACTATCGTTCTATTTTGTCCCTACTGACCGCCAGAGGCAGTGCTTTAGCACTGGATGACCTATGCCAACCATGTCATGAAGAATCCAAACACTTGCTTACCTAGCTGGAAGCAGCGGAGCTCGGCAACAGGACCACGCCCAAAGGATGGGGAGTGGCGACATTGACCCGGTAGAACCTGGAGAATGTGCCAGACGATGCCCAAGACGCCGCGGCGCAGATGGTCTCCAGGGGCACCCCTCTCAGGGCAGCCCAAGACTTTGAGATGCTCCTTGTAGAGTGGCATCTCACCCCTGATGGCGGGGGGCGGCCACTGGCCCCATAGGCATGTGAGATGGTATCCACAACCCAGTGGGACAGCCGATGCTTGGAGAGAGCACAACCCTTTCTCGTGCCGCCATGGCAAATGAAGAGCTGCTCTGACTGTTGTATACGGGCCGTAGCATCAATATACGCCTCTAGGGCACGCACAGGGCACAGCAACTCAGGCGTGCCGTTCTCCTGTGGGACGTTAAAGCGCGCCAGCTGGATAGGCCAATTGGTGTGGGCTAGTGGAAGCACCTTGGGCAGGAACGCCACGTTCGGCCAGAGGGCAACACCCGAGTTCCACCTCAGACATGTATCGCTCACGGAGAGGGCATGTAGCTCTCCAACTCGTTTCCCTGAGGTTATGGCAAGCAGAAATGCTGCCTTCAAGGACAGCCACCTAAGCCCCACCTGGGCCAGGGGCTCGAAGGGAGGAGATGACAGGGCATCCAGCACTAGGGGTAGGTCCCAGGCCGGAGCCCTCGGGGTGCTAAGGGGACGCTGCCGTGAGGCAGCCGTCAGTGTGCCGTCAGTGTGCCCAGGAGCCGGAGGAACTGGATGTAAGGCACCATCTTGCCCAGCCTGAAGATGGGAAGAAGGTGGGAAATGTCGTCCACACGACGAGGTGTCAGGTAGGCCCTCATGGCGACCGAATCTAGGACCATCCCCAGGTAAGTGACCTGTTGGGCAGGGTCCAGACAACTCTTCTCGGTGTTCACTCTCAGGCCCAACCGGGCTACGTGAGACAAGAGGCGCGCCGTATCCTGGGCCACTTGAGGCCGGGATGGCGCGCAGACCAGCCAGTCGTCTAGATATGGCAGGACCTTCACGCCCTGCGCCTGCAGGGGTGCGAGAGCTGCCGCCACGACCCTGGTGAACACCCTTGGAGAGAGGGAGAGACCAAAGGGAAGCACCCGGAACTGATAGTGTTGGCCCCGAAAGGCGAACCTCAGGAACTTCCGGTGATGGGATGCAATTGGGATGTGGAAGTAGGCGTCCCTCAAGTCCACGGTTGAGAACCACTCCCCCTGTGTGACAACACGAAGGGTGTCCGCTGTGGTTAGCATATGAAAGGGCAGCACCTTCAGGAATATGTTGAGTCCTCTGAGTCCAAGACTGGACGAAATCCGCCGACTTTCTTGGTCACAAGAAAGTACGCTGAGTAGAACCCCTCGGGCTGAAGCAGAGGGTCTACTGGCTCGATTGCGACCTTGGCCAAGAGGACGGATAACTCTTGGGCCAGAGCTAAGGCCTTCGCCGGGTCGCTGACAACTGTCATTCTGACCGGCCGAAGGCTAGGGGCCGGCGTCGGAACTGCAATTCGTATCCCCGTGTTAGGGTGGAAACTACCCAGGGGTCGGAAGTACAGGCAGCCCAGTAGCTGAGCTGCTGCTGGGAAAAGCAGCCGACAACCGGCCCCGGGGCTTCAGGGCCTCGCCCCCCGATCGGGGGCCCGAAAGTAACTGGGAGTCGGTTGAGTGGGCCGCTGGGACCTCCGCAAACCACCACTGTAAGCTGGTGGCTGAGTGCGTCTGCTAGAGGGGCCCCTGGGCCTGCTGTAAGTGGGCACAGGCCTATGAAGACCCGAGAGCTGCTGCCTGGTCTGCCTAGCTTGGGCAGCACACTCCAGCCCCTCCAGGGCAGCTGCCCCAAACAGCTCCCATGGCTCGACTGGCACGCTACGGAGGACTCTCCTACAAGTCTCCGTTAGAGGAGACTGCGCCAGCCAAACCTGGCGGCGAGTCTGCACCAGTAAGGACATAACTCACCCCAGTTCCCTAGTCATTAAAGCAAAGGCCTGCAGTGATGCATCACTGAGGCCCAGCAAAGGAGGCTCAGCTGGAGCCTGCCGCAGAGAGGTGGAGACGGCCAGCATTAAATGGGAGAGGAGTTCCCAATACGACCCATGCATGCCGCTGCGTCGTAGGCCTTACAAAGCAGTTGACCCTGCACTGAGGCAGAGGGCACCTGGCATCAGACCTTAGAGCCTCATCAGGAGCCAGAATCAGGGCGATGGTGGGCTCAATGGGTGGCATGCGACACAGCCCCACCTTCGCCGGATCCTGCATGGCAGCCAAGGTCCGGGCATCAGAGCCAGAGTGGGAGAGGGCCTTGGTGTCTCTCCAGCATGCATGGAGCTCCCTCAGGTACTCCTCTGAAGGAGGAACAGTGAGGGGGACAGTGGCAGGGTTACGCCTGAAGAAGGCGCTAGCCTGAGCCGGGTCGGCCTGCGGAACCGGAAGCTGTAAGTGTGCCAGGGCTGCACGAATAATGGCCGCCATGGAGCCGTCCTCTGCGCCCTGCAGAGAACCCTGAGCAGAGGAGTGGGAAGCCTCCTCGGGAGTGAGCGGGGCCTCGTCATCCACCTCTTCGTTGAAGAGGTTAGCCGAAGCCACTAGTGACATGACATCGTCATGTGGATGTGCGGCAACCAAAGGAGGGGCGGGCGGCAAGCTAGTAGCCCCTATACCGGCCCCTGGCTGAAAGGCCAAGAGGAGCGTCTTCATCATGTTCATGTCGGCAGCTAACTGATCCACCTTAGAGGACAGCCTGTTTCTAGACCTCCTATTGGGGGGTGACCCCATAGCCATCGTTCCCTCGCGTCGCCGGGAACGGCTAAACTGCTCTGGAGGAAGATGTGACGAGGAGAGGTGTCCGTTGGCTGCTGCCAAACGCTCCACCTCTGCAACTCTAGCTACTCTGAGCGCCCGAGGCATACAGCTACAGTTCACGCAGGCGTTCTGCGTGAGACCCTTCCTCAAATGCTCGAGACCAAGGCAAGAGGGGCAGCGGTCATGGCCGTCCTCGGGCTCAAGAGGAGCTATACAGGCGCTACATGAATGGGCCATTATGTAGGTGGCCAGATGCAGGGCAACCGGGAGCGGGTGCGAGGACACAGCCTTCACCAGCTACCTGCTGAAAGAGTAGAGCAATGCTCCTACTCGCCGAACACGACAAGGGATGTAAATGTCCTACACCCACGTTACCAGCAAAGGGAGCGGGAGCGAAAGCACTGCCTTCACCTAGCTGAATAAAAATAAAATAAAAAAGCTCAACAGGACAGCTTAGCCAGGCGGTTGCTGCTAACAATCAGGCAACACGCTCACCAGGAGTGGGGGCGAAAACACTGCCTTCACTGGTTGGGATAATAACGAAGTTAAACGTAAACACAGGCTAAGACCAGAACTGGCCTCTAAAGAAAAAACAGCACGGATAAACCCGGCTTAATCCAGCGTCAATCAAGTGGCTGCGCGACAGGACACAGTTAGGCTGAGCCACGCTACTGCTAACTAGTTAACCGAGGAAACACAGCTAAACTGGAAACTCAAAATGCTAATAATAGCTCGGCACAACGCCGCGGTCAGAAACAGCACAAAATAGCACAGCAAGAGCAACTCCTGGGAGAGGGAGCGGAAACGCTGCCGTCACCAAGAAAACAGTTTAAACAAAATAGCAGACAAGACAGCACGGGTAATCCCGGTTTATTCCGGCGTCAGCCAAGTGGCTGCGCGCCAGGACACGGTTAGGCTGAGCCACGCTACTGCCAACTAATTTAACAAGTAAACACAGCTAAAGCTGGAAACTCAAAATGCTAATGATAGCTTGGCACAACGCCACAGTCAGCAGAAGTACAAAATAGCACAGCAGGGCAACTCCTGAGAGGGAGCGGAAACGCTGCCTTCATCAAGAAAAAAGTTAAAGCCAAATAGTAAACAAGACAGAAATCAGGACAGCTTAGCTGGGAGAGGGAGCGGAAACACTGCCATCACCGACCAAGCCGACACCAACCTGTCCGTCGAAGTATTCCGCGTAGCCGGCCACAGCTCCTGGGGGACGGGTAGCCCCGACTGGAATAGTCGCGAAACTGCACGCAGCCGGCTGTATCCGGGGAAATCCTTAGATCTAACGTTCCAACGAACGCTTGTAGGTTACAAAATGCAACCACGGTACTCTCGCGAAGCGAGAAGATGAAAAGGAACCGACCTGCTAATGATGCCGGCCTATGTAGCCGTCGTCACGTGGGTCACAGGTGACTTTGTTGTTATTAGGTACTCGAACTGCGCATGCGTGCGATGGATATATCCAGTGCTAAAGCACCGCCTCTGGTGGTCAGTAGGGACGAAATAGAACTCCTTTTCTCCATAAATCTGGACCCAGTTCTCCTACTTCAGCTCTTCGGTTTACCCAGCATTCTCTGTGTTCTTCTCCAGATGTCAGTGGGGGTAGCCATTGTTCAGACTGCCATGCTAGCAGGCTTTAGTGAGATCTGGTGTTGATTACACCAGAGCTAAATTGTTTCATTTAAATTGAGCTGCTGAAGGGGCTGATGGGAGGGAGCGTATATCCTTATTAAGGTTGCATCATTTAGAAGAGAAGTTAACTGAGAGGTCAAAGTGGGCGATTTAGAGAGAGTAAGAGTAAAGCGTTTTCCCTCTTCCTAGACTGATGAAACTAAATCAAATCAAACTTTTCACACTGCACTTTTCATACACAATAGTTCTTCAGAAACATAAAACAAAAAACTAAAACAATACTACAAGGTAATGGAGTCTTATACAAAAGTTCATAAAGTATACCAGATTTGGAAATCTGATTAATAATTAATTGAATAAATGACCATATTAATAGTTATGATTGTTTGAAGGATTTCAGAATTCTTGGATAGTAGAGGCAGAACTCAACAAATAGCAACACGATGCCTGATGTATTCAGTCATTAAAAAGTACAGCCACAGAGCATCTGTTACCACATCACTCATAAAGCAGCTGCAAGTGTGTCTCATATAAATAAATCACAGAAAACATTGGTAATGCAACTTACAAATATTTGACTAAAAAAACATGACACATTAATTAACAAAATAAAAAATCTAGTTTCAGGGCAGATTGAAACATTAAGGAAAGGAAATGTGTTTGAGCGCAAAGACATTTCCTTTCCTTAATGTTTCAATGGATAATGTGTCAGCAGCTGTATGTCAATAGATAATACAATGTATATGTATATATTCTATTTCAACATGTATATTTTCTATTTTATTTTATTTTCTTTCTATTCTTGTTTATTTGTAGTTTTGTTTTATTGTAAAATGCCTTGTCTTTATGCTGCTGCAACAAAAACAATTTCCCAAATTGGGATCAATAAAGTACCATCTTATCTTATCTTATGAATGTATTCAGAATTGACTTTCTCGTTACCATTCACACGCGCAAAAAATATTTTGGGCAAAAAATGTAAGTGGTGCTGTGTAATAAAGTCTTAACTACTTGAGGTTTTATATACAACTTTTAAAAGACTGGCAACACATTGAGTGTGTGTGTTAATATATGTGTGTCTGTCTGAAAATATATAACTAATCATCATCATCATCTAGAAACATACCTTTACTTTTTAAATGTTGAGCTACAACTATTCCCATACACATGCTCACATTATGCTCCAAAACACAAAAGCAAATTCCTTGAATGTGAAAACCTACATATTTCAATATACTGGATTCTGATTGTATTGTCAGGTAACATCAATGTGGCATATGAATATCATGGTTTTATAAAAGTTAATAGGAAAAACACTGAAATGAAACAGATATGATATCATAAAAACATTCCTCCAATTGTTATTAAGTGAAACGTCGTTCATTTGTGATCTAACAGCAGTGTCGTCAGTAAAACCACAGAAAACAGAAGTCCTTTTCTCTGTTTTTATTCAGCATTACATCACTGCTCCAGACTATTTGTGTGAAATCCAATAACAAAACTCTTTTCTCCTCTCCACCACTCTCCATCCACACAGCGCCACTTCAACTTTCTGGATCGCCAACCCCAATAACAACCTCATCAACTGTGCTGCTGCAGGCTCCGAGGTGAGATTCTCTCCCCCCCCCCCAACACCCCGTCCCCGTCTCTCCAGGTGGAGGTCTGTCACATTACTGCGTTGCCAGGTCAGATTAATGGCTGTGTATTCCTATTAACTTCGGAATCAAGCAGACAACAGGCACAGGCACCGCCGCTCTTTCACTATGATCGAGTGCCAATTATGATCGTACTCCTGGGATTTTACAAGGATACGTCGGGCGGAATGGACTCTCATTTATCCTCGCCAATGTAATAACTTTTCTCATTTGCATACCTGCGGAGAACAACAGAAACACAGACAGGCTGACATGTGGCGGAGCTGTACTAATGTGTTGGGGTGCGTGAACCAAAATATCTCACATGAATCTACACACATTTGCACAGGTTCTATGCTGTTCTACATTCATAGCTAAATCTGGGTCTTGACCAGGAACATGCAGAGGATGTTAGAGGGGCAGGTGCCAAAGTCTTAAAAGCGCAAGGTGGCAATTTGTATTACTTTTAATAAATATATGCATGGATTAACAACTTTAAGTTTAGTTAAAAAGTGGTAGGGGCACTTTTTTCAGATTTTAAAAACCGATGTGGTTTTTAAAATCTACATGAATCGCCCCCCACCAACAATATAAATATATACAGTATACAGTACATACATACACACGCTTACTTTTTTTGACAACTAGAGCAGTAAGTATGCCAAACTGCTGCAAAGTGGGAGCGACAATGGCTTTACTATTTTCTATTCAATTATTACAATTATTACTAATATTAAATGTGTCACTGGTTACCAGATATACACCCAGAAAGTGTGAACAGTCCTACAGATTGGACATGTTCTCTTGTGCAAATACATTCTCAAAGTGTACCAATCTTGTGCACACTATTTTCAGATTTCTTTTTACAAATTATCCTAATACAAAGTGGTGGGGTCCCCAGCGTCCCCAGCAAAACTTTTTTTTATGTATTTAAAATATACCAATGGGGTTGGTTCAAATACTAATTCATGACAGTTCTTTAATGATACCTGCAAAGAAATTCAGTATATTTCTGTAAATTCTCCTCACATGTTAACTAGCCCGACTCTCATTCTCTGACAGACAAAAGCTCAGTTCTGCTGAGTTTCCTCTCCATATTCCTCTCACCACCTTCTCCATAAAGACTTCAGGCACAATGCTTCAGTAATGACGGGCAATAAGAAGACGCTGATATTGTACAGCTGAGATACTACTACTATGTGCCAAAGAGTTAGTTGAAATTATTCACATATCATATAAAATACTAAGGCACACAATTATAAAAAGCAACACATTAGTTTTAGATAACATTTATTAGACACAGAAGAGGTTTATTATTAATTTTTTGCTTCATGTAGATAATGTTATGATATGTTAAAGTGCTAGTTTATACTTCTACCCGACTACATTTAAAAGAGGAAAAAATGTAATTTTACTCCACTAAATGTGGCTACTTTTAACAAAATATCTCTAAACATTAAACTAGTGGACTAACTCTTTAAGTCACGAAAGAGCCAAATAATTTAAAGATTTTACAAAAAGTCAATCAGAACTTTGGTGTCTGCAACAGTAAAATGCAATGCAACAATATTATCTAGAAATGTCACATATATAAATATAATTATAAACACATTAGGGCCATTTTTCCGCACAATGATTACTCTGAATATTTCTTCCACCACTGTCCAATAGGAGGCCCACAGGGCATGGGCTCGAGCCCCCTGAGAGGTCTATCTGTGCACAGGCCTGCTCTTGACTGTCTCTTCTTATACGTTTGTGTGTGACCCCTCAGGAAACAGGTTTCTGGTTCATCTTCCACCATGTGCCCACCGGCCCCTCAGAGGGCCTGTACTCCCCCGGACGCACCGAACACACCCCCATGGGCCAGTTCAGCAACAACAGAGCGCACTCCAACTACAGGGTGAGTCTGAGCGACTGGTGCTGAGAGGGGGGGGGGGTATATAGGTATATGTGTATTTAGCACTAGCCAGATGTTCCAATATAAAACTCTACATTTACATTTTACTAACACTGAACCCTGTAGTCAGCAAAAGCCTAGCCATGAAATACACTCGGACACACAGTAAACTAGTTGGTTGCTTAAAGTTTTGGACACTCTTTGAATTCCTCATTGAGCTTTGGGAGTAACGGATTACATGTAACAGGATTATGTTATCAGGATACACAAAATAAGGTAACTGTATTCCCTCACAGTTACATAAAAAAGGACGTAATCAGATTATTGTAAACATTTTAAAACATTGGGGATCACAAACAGGATTAGAGTGTTAGTGAAACCTAAAAAGATCATCTAGTGTTGTTGTAAAGGATCAGATGTTATCTCTTCTCTGTAAGATGTACTGTTCTGTAGGCTAATACTTTAAGTGTGGGTGTCCGTTGCGTTGCTCAAGAGCACCACGGCACTGGGACCAGTCCTTACTCCATATTTTAAGTCTGTTCGGGGACTTGAACCGGCGACCCTACAGCTCCCAGTCCAAGCCCCTACTTGCTGAGCCTCTGCCGGACAAAACATATTTTTTAAACTGAGCATTTACTATCAGCTCAGATTTTATTTCTGCTTCTTTAAACTGTAGTACAGTATGTGCTCATGTGTTTCATTGTTGTAGTATAGGCTACTGCCTGAAAAAGCTTAATGAAATGCAGGTTTTCCTATAAATAAAATGTCTGTCTATTGGGAGTCTCTCAACCTCATGGAATGCATAGTAAATCGCTTAATGTTCTTGGGTTTCAGCTGCATGGCCATGAAACATTCCAGACATATTCTGGCATCTTGTAGTTCCTAGAAAAAGTTTTAACCCTCGAAATGTTCAGATTTTATTGATTTCTATACAGAGTTCAACAACTGTCCCAGGGTGCCTGCAGGGACTCAAATCATTTCTTCATGCTTTCCCATAACTACAAGTAAATAGATTACATTGAACTAAAAGTGCTATATCCTGGTTCATTGGCATTTAATGCAGCCTCTTTACACATTTGGAACTCATTAGTCTTTTTTTCTACTTAAAGAAATGTAAACTTTAGCATACTTTTTGAGTATTAAAAACACAACCTCACTAAAGAAAAACAAAAGTAATTGGATGTGATCAGTGGTGAAAGAAGTACTCAAGTCTCTTACTTAAGTCAAAGTAGAAGTACCAGAGTGTAGGAATACTCTGTTACAAGTAAAAGTCCTGCATTCAAAATGTTACTCAAGTAAAAGTAGAAAAGTATTCTCATCAAAATATAGTGAAAGTAGCGACAGTAAAAGTAGTCATTGTGCAGATTGGTCCATTTCAGAATAATATATATGATATGTTTTATAATGATTGATCATGAAAGTGTTCTCAAAGCTGGTAAAGGTGCAGCTAGTTTGAATGACTTTGTATACTGCAGGGTAGCTTGTGAATTTACTCCAGGTGGAACTAAAGTCTGATTTAAGACTTGATTATATTTCACATCATTCATCCACATCTGTAAAGTAACCAGTTAGTGCTCAAACCAGCACTAACAATGGTTGTCTGGTTTGAGGGGAATGTTTATCTACATTAAATACATGTAGTGGTGTAAACGTACACCATTTACTTATAATGTAATACTTGATGTAAAGTACAAGTATCTCAAAATGTTACTTGAGTAAATGTACTTGAGTAAATGTACTTAGTTTCTTTTCACCACTGGATGTGACAGGTGAATAGCTAGAAAAACCAAAAAAAGGGCATACAAGATAAACAGAAGAGAGTGAGCCAAAGGAGGAGGATGAGATGGAGGAGAGGCTGGAGAGTTGAGGACAGGCTAAATATGGAGGACAGGAGAGAGGAAGCCAGCGGCTTCACACCAGCTCTACTGGAGCACAGGGAGATTTATGAGGCGCTGGTGTAGAGGATGTTATTGTTATATCTCTCACAGGCTCCGCACAGCAGCCATCTCGTCCTGCCATGAGGGATTTGGCGGCAGGTCAGCCTTTTCTCAGCCACTAATGTCGCGGTTTTTACAGGGGGTCAGGAGGCTGCGCCCAGTAGTGCACGCCTCCGCCCCGCAGTGGGACCTGCCGCTGGTGCTTGAGGCTCTGGTCACAGAACCATTTGAGCCTCTGGAGCTCTCCTCCCTGAAAGCACTGTCGTGGAAGACAGCGTTGCTACTTGCCTTAACGTCAGCCAAAAGAGTGTCCGAGTTAACCGCTCTGTCGGTGCACCCGATTTGCTTGGTGATTCGGGGTAACCGGATTGGGGCGACACTCAGACCGAACCCCTCCTTTGTGCCCTAGAGCCTAAGGAGTGCGTTCAGGTCGAGGGCTATTCAGTTGGGGGGCTTTAATCTCCCTCCCCATAGTGGGGCGAGGGAGGCTAAATTGCACCTCCTCTGCCCGGTGCGTGCTGGCATGTTATGTGGAGCGCACGGCTGCCCTTAGACGCACTGAACATCTGTTTGTGTGCTTCGGGGGCGGGGTGATCGGGAAAGCTCTGCCCAAGAAACGCCTGGCAGGCTGGCTCTGCGAGTGCATTGCACATGCCTACGGACAGGCGGGGAGAGCCTTCCCCACAGGAGTCCGTGCACACTCTACACGAGCCATGGCTGTGTCAACAGCCTTATTTAACGGCGTGAGTGTGGAGGACATATGCACGGTGGCGTCTTGGTCAACGCCAGGCCCCTTCATAAAGTTTTATCTCTTGGACATGTCTGGCTCCTTTTCATCGTCTGTGCTTGCTGGGGCAATGCAGGACTGGTGAGGAGGGAGGGGGGCTGCGGGTCAGTGGGCATCTGACCCCCTCCCCGGGCGCACTGGGCCCATAAGGGGCTGGAGGACTCTTTCCCCCTGCTTTAGGGCAGGAGGGGGGAGCCCTCCACGTCATAGTCCATACACGCTCTTCACGAGGTAAGCGTGTCTCAGTGTGGGACATGGGGCACTTGCGCTCTCCCTGTGCTCCTTAGGGACTCGGGAGAGGTGGTGCATAGTGAGCCCATACAGGGCTGAGGACTCTCTCCGTCCGGCTATGGGCGGGGGGGGGAACATACCATAATGTGGTCGATTAAGGTGTGATTTACTCTTCCTTGGCTCTGTGTCCCCAGTTGCTCAAGATTCTGTGGTGTGTGTTGTCAGCAAGAATGGTATACAGTATATTATACAGTAGTTGGAATATGTAATTACATTAATGTAGTCTTCAAATATCTAACTAAAACCGTTCTCAGACAAGTGTTACATTTCGAGCTTGTTTCAGAAATATGCCATACCCTCTGATACAGTCAGAATATTTACCTGGAGAGTATAATGCATGCATCTTTGGTTGCTTTTAGAGATGTTGAAAGCTTGCGAGGGAACACTATAAACTACCTTTCAAAGAACAGTTGCTAGACATCTGTGGAGGTAAGCGCATCAGAGTGTGCTCTGTCAGCCGCAGCCCCAACTTCTCCACGGTTACGACCGAGGGAGAGGTGAGTGAGGCACAGCGGCTGCTAACCAGAAAGCCGGTCAGGGACAGTGAGATGGAACGGTGTTGTTGGACGACAGCGCGTGTACCCATAGAGTCCAGTAGAGGGCGGAGCCTGTGAGAGATATAACGAGGGGTTACGTATTGTAACCCTTGTTATATAAGCACAGGCGGAGCCCTGTCTGTCCTATGCTGCTTGCTGAAGAGAAGTGTAGGATGACAGTCAGGAGGCGAGGCCTCCTTTTATACGGTGGGATGCGTGCATTCAGGTAGGCCCGCCCCGGGGCCGGCTACGTCTATAGAAGTCTCAGTGGATGAATGCTTGCATGATATGATCAAGGGGTAGTACCCATAGAGTCCAGTAGAGGGCGGAGCCTGTGAGAGATATAACAAGGGTTACCATATGTAACCCCTCGTTATCAGCCTCTTTCTCTGCGCCTAACAGCGACTTATTCTCCCTACCATCTCACTCTTTCCTTCCCTTCTTCACTTTTAATTTGGATCATCCTAATGGGAGCTTAACTCATGTCAGATTTCCCCCCCGGGATGTTTGTGAGAGGAGAGGTGGTGTCAGGGCTGCAGGTCGGCCGTTCAGCACAGGGCTGCTCTCTGACTCTGAAGCAGCACACTTTCTCATCAAAGACCTTTTGTGTTTTTTGACATGAAAAGTAACTCTTTTAGAGCTCTGTGAAAAGGGGAGCTAGCTTCTTTGTCAGCGTCAGTGCTAAGATGGAAATTGCTCTAAATGTTTCCAGCAAGATTTTGGGTAAGCTCGACTCAAACAAAATTGATTTATCCTTGATTTAAATCAAATCAAACTTTATTTATACAGCAATTTTCATAGACAAACGTAACTCAAACAGCTTCACACACCAAACATATAGACAATTTACAAATTAAAACAATACTCTACCCCTTCCCAGGTAATGGCCAGAGTTACAGGAAACACTTAATACCAACGTATATATACAGTATATATATATATATATATATACCAAAATAAAAAAAATGCAGTGTTATATAATGTAAGTACATTTACTTAAGTATGGTACTTAAGTGCAAATTAAGCTACTTGGAATTTTATAGAATGTTCTTTCTTTGACTTTATACTTCTAATTCATTAACATTCAAAGTGAAATAATTACATTTACTTTATTACATTAATTTTACAACTTTAGTTACAAGTTACTTTATAGATTCAGAACGATCCAACATTATATTTAAGAACAACTAAAACAGTGAGTGTGTTACTGTTAACGTACTATATATAAGTGTTTAAACCATTTAAACCAAGTTTCTCAAATGTGAAGATTTGCAGTTTTTCCTTTTACATATATATATACTTTCACTTTTAATACTTTCAGTACATTTTCCTGATCATAATACTGGAGTATTTGTGTATTTTATTAATACTTCTAAATTCCTAAAGCACATGTGTCAAACTCAAGGCCCGGGGGCCAAATCCGGCCCGTGGTGGATTTAATTTCGGCCCGCAGGATAATTTCTAATTACTATTAGATCTGGCCTGCCGGTATATTGCACGCACACTCAATCCTGAGGGTTTGCTCAGCTCAGATCCTGATCCCAAACATTGATGAACTTGCACCCAAGATGAGATGCCAAGTATCTGGCTTGAGCTAGCATCACAGAGCAGCAACCTGAGTTTCAATGGATGTTTCCTCTTGCTCTTTTTTTCTCATGACAACAGGGCAGGTTTGGTTTTTTTCTTTGAGGGAAATAGTTTTTTTGAAGCTGTTGTTGGCCTGTGGAAAAATGTAATCATAAGAAATGACTCTGGAAAAGCTGCAGATAGAGCCATAAGAAATGACTCTGCAGATAGAGCCATAAGAAATGAATGCAACTGATTATTTGAATTTTAATGTTGTTTTTATAGGCAATCATTTAAGCTTTGTTAGTCCCAGGTTTAATATGTGCAATAAGTTCATTTCAATAAGTTCTGCATAAAACATTGAACCAGTCCGGCCCTCGACTAGTACCCATTTTTTTATTTTGGCCCACTGTGTATTTGAGTTTGACACCCCTGTCCTAAAGGATCTGGATACATCTTCCCGCTCTGCTTTAATGTTAGCTGAAGGCAGACTGAGATGACAACTGTTGCTAGCAGATCTTATTAGCATTAGAGATAGCATGCTAACAAATATTATCTCAGAGAGTTATTCAAAATCTCAATCTCTTGCTGACATTGTATTGTGCATGTTTCATAATCAGAAACTGGGGGTCCTAAATATGGATTTCCTGCTACTGTGTGTTTGTTTTTTGCTTTTTCAATGGCACGAGATGACTTAAAAATAAAACTGATGCTCGGGTTAACGGGCCCAGGCAAAATGAAAGCTCAGTGAAAAAAAAAGAAAGATAGGAAGAATTTTATACAATGTGTACTCTAGAAATGGATTTAAAGATGAAACTGCACTAAATGCATTACAGAGGAGGTCAGAGCCTTCAGATGTGAGACCACGATGAGAAGTGAGTAGGTCAACGTTAGCAGCATGTAGCAGGATATCAGACTGGTGAATAACTGAGAGCAGCTGCAAGTGAATTGATCTGCACAGACCTGTTCAACATGTGTGGAGAAAGGACCGCAGAAGAACATGTTACATTCTCTGCTACTGAACATCATTTACTGGATGAATAAGCTGATAGATAACGCCTTCTTTGGATGAAGGGAGGAAATAATACTAAAATAATTGTTCCATCAGAACTAAAAGGTCAGTTGTTGGATAAAAATTCAAGCGTGCAACTTCAGACTGTAGAGTCAATTCACATTTAAAATAGATTTTTTTGCAGCTCAATTGAAAATATGAACAATCACAAACTTGTAAAACTCCTGCAATTTCTTTGGGAAACCAACATCTGAATATCCTCCATAATGACGAGCCTTTCCATAATATTTTATTCTTTAACACCCTAGTTGGGTTTCTTGTAAAGCCTGACCAAGTGGTTTGTCTTCTTTCTTTCCAGGCTGGAATGATCCTTGATAATGGAGTAAAGACCACCGAGGCCAACGACAAGGACAAGAGACCCTTCCTGTCTCTGATTGGAGCCAGGTCAGGACTCCTCATCCTATAACAAACTAACAACATGGTCCAATAGTCAAAAATATGACTTTCGTTGTCTTTTCCTAAACACTTTTCCTAACTTTGAAGAAAAACAACGTTAGGTCAAGGAAAGATCTGAAAGAGAACTCATATGCACTTAGGAACAAAGAATCGCAGTTGTAGGAAAGTTCTGCTCCACTCACGGCAGATTTTTTTTCCTTCTTCTTTTGTTTATCTAAAGCAACATTATTTATAATGCACATAGTAGAAAAAGAGTACAGTGACAAACTCCATGCTGTACTTGTGCCTACGTTATGCCCTTTTGTGCGGGTAGCATTCTGCACAAAGCGGGACATCTGGTCCCCTGACAGCAGCTGAGACTGAGTTGATCGATGTGTTGTTACAAGCTGGACTCTGGGACCTGTAATATTAAAACTAATTGAAAAGTCTACATAACCCACTAGTTTTGCTTGTACCTTGGTCATTAAACCAAACACACACAAAAACACACTTAAAGAGTTTAGCCTATTTGAAAAAATGGCACCAGCACTAACAATGGTTGTCTGGTTTGAGGGGATTATATCTGCATTTTTCTTGTTGTTCTGAGTTTGAATCTTTATGCTTTATTGCACCTATTGTCAATTGCTTTGCAGAAAAGCTAAATATAATGTAATGTAGACAGACATACTTCAGTAAGAATATTTGTCGTTACTCTGCAGCCCTGCATATTTACAGCACTAACATACGTTTACAATAGATGTAAGATAAGATAAGATGTACTTTATTGATCCCAATTTGGGAAATGTTTGTGTTGCAGCAGCATACAAAGACATGGCATGGTCATGGTAAAAACAATCAAATAGCTATCAGTGAACGCTGCCTTTCTCCACTCAGTGTGTTGTGTTACATCTTTCAGGTACGGCCCCCACCAGGATGCTGATCCCTTCAAACCCAGGGTCCCGGCTCTGATCCACCACTTTGTGGCCTATAAGAACCAGGACCAGGGAGCCTGGCTGAGGGGGGGCGACGTGTGGCTGGACGATTGCCAGTGAGTATGCATGCATTCATATAGTGATATTAACACTGATGAATAACTGAGTGAATAATGTCTGTTGAGTGAAGGTGGTCAACTTTCAATTTAGCTTAATTCTGCAGGGAATCCTCATTATTAGTTTCATATAGCTCAGGTTGTTGTTTGCACATTTGATGACAGATTCCCCCCATCTAATAAGAACTATCGCCATCAGACTGTGTGTGTGTGTGTGTGTGTGTGTGTGTGTGTGTTTGTTCTCCTCTCGAGACCTCAGACTGTCGCAGTGATAATATTCTCTCCTTCCTGTTTAGATTTGCTGATAATGGCATCGGCCTCACTCTGGCGAGGTAAGACCCCCCCCACGGTTCATATTTATATGGATAGAAATAATGGGCTTCTGTTTGCATTTGTGGCATTCCAGGATCCTCTCTCTCTGTCTGTCTGTAAGAGTAATTGGAAAACACCTTATAAGGAGGCGTTTAGGGTGCACTGGGAAACAGAGCGCTCTGATGCAGTGTGAAAAGTAATTTAGGGGTGTGATGGTCACAGAGGAAGGAGTTGGTGAGAAGTTTCCGACTGACTTTACAAAGCAGGGAGCCTACATACATGAGAGCAACTTTCCCTCTATGTCAGGGCCCCGCCCCTTTCTGGGGGAAAATATCTGCTTCATTGGACTGGGGGTAAATACAGATTATGTGGTGCTTGCCCATCTTATCAGTATTAAGAAAACTGGGCAATATTTAAATCTATATTGAGCCCAAATATGAGGGTTAGTCAACCAGCAGTATCATAGAGATCGATGATCGGCGTCAGAATGGTGGCATTGGGCAGTTAACAACACGTATACTGGTTTATCCCTGGCTTATCAGTGTTTTATATGTTTTAACATTACAACTATTTACTTTGGCGATTGACATTAACCTCGTTAGCATCAAAACTTTGACCAACGGTGACAGGGGGCAGCGTTTTTTTATTAGCAGCATCTCGTTTATGCAGTACTTTTAGTAAACGCTGCACATGTTGTCAAGTTGGTGAAGATGTTTCTCCGAATGGAAATGTTTTGGGACGTTGTTACGTGTTTGCCCCCGTACATTAAATATCTGATGTATATAGGACATCAACCTGAAACGGTCTAATTAATAGATCATAGTTTAAGCTTCAGCCAAACTGCAGTGACATCTGGTTTAGATGGACGTTCTGTCAATTTAATAAAAGTTTGGCCCCAATTTAAGGGAACACTGCAGAAGTCTGTAATGTTCGTTCATTATTCAAAATGGTCTCAGCTTTCTCATTTTCCAGATCAGCAACTACATCACTAACTGCTGGGATTTAGAAATACCACAGGCCCAGTATACAGCGCGGGGTGTATCAACCATAGTCAGAGTGCACTTTTGATTAATGAAATAATAGTTTTACTTTTAATAAATACATCATACTGTAGATGTGTTTGCCCCTACAATAATACATTATTTAATCTACTGCAGTGTCAATAATAATATGTGTGTGCTTTATTGGCTCATACAATGAACAGTTTTCTTCTAAACATCTTAATTTAAGATGCTCTTAGAAACGGACACAGATTATGGCCACTCGCAGCAGGCGTAAGGTGCACCTAAATTATATATTACAGAAGTGTGTTTTATTGCATCATCGGTTATTTTACCAGGACCATTGATGCTTGCTGTTAACTGATGTTAGAAAAGAAGAACAGAAAACACACACACACACACACACACAAAAAACTATAACACAGTTAATGAAATCTTGTGTTGGCTGTCCACTGATTTTTTTATATGTGTGGTCCCCATAAACCCTGACAGCACAGTAATAACTATAATGACTTTCCTGGGTTGATAGCACCTCGGCTGCTGTTAACTCGTTTGCACTGATTTTTATTCTCAGTATGAGCAGCCTTTATATATATCTGCTTGCTGTGAAAACAGACACAATGAACTTACGTGCTGTAATTAAAACATATATTGGTGTGCTCAACAAGAAACACATTCACAGTTTTTAACACCCTGTCGTTCATAAATAAAAGTGCATCCAACAGTACCTTGGTAAGAGAAAATAACTGAATAAGTAAAGTAATCAAACAGCAGAATTTCACCCAAATAGGCTTAAAATGTCTTCATTGTGATGTTTGAATAATAAAGGACCCTCTCATCTGGCGGACGCTAGCATTTAGGATGCCGCTCCGTCTCTGATCCTTTAGGTTATGACATTTAATTTAGACTTAAGGCTATAACCAGGCCCATAAAGTTGTCCTTTGTGTCTGCGCTTGCATCCTATCTACCTATCTTCAGCCCAGTGAAACACTTACAGAATAAGCATCTCAAAATCACTGCTACTACCAATGCTACTATCACTACACACACTGCTGCTGGACACCTGGACACTCTAACCCCCCCTCTCTGTGTGCAGTGGAGGGACGTTCCCAGACGATGACGGCTCTCGCCAGCAGGTGATAAACTCTCTGTTTGTGGGTGAGAGTGAGAACCGTGGGATGCCAGTCCCTGACAACAGGATCTGGGGCCCCGGGGGGTCCGACCACAGCGGCAGAATGCTGCCTCGCGGCGTGTAAGTGACACACAGAATATCTTCTTTAGGTTTTATGCTCACAAACTTTGCAGAGTTTGCAGCCACATCAGAGGGCTAAAAGCCGAGCCTGATTTATAAGGTGATACATTTTCAAATGTTGGTTTTCAGCTTGTTGTTCAAACACCCAAAATATTCATAAATGCAGCTTTAAAACGCAATAGACATTAAGGTTACATGTAACCATTGACTTAAAATGATGTAAAGTATGTCCAAATTGGGTATTGGGTGTGTATATCATGGATGTGCAAAGAGAACTGGACACAGCGTTGGAAGCGTGGCCCCGTTCATTCCTATGAGAGCTGCTCAGTGGCGCAGGAAGCCAAAATGGAGCGACTGTAGATTCAAAAAGTCCATGTTATTTGAATAAGGGCACATTTTTTGTTCTGGGTAGTTATTTAGCTCAAAGAAATTATACGCGGATTTAGAGACGTCTCTTTCCAAAGGTATGTCAATGGGGAGAGTCCTTTTGGGCCCGAATGAAGTCACGGTCTAGAACAGAAGTGTCGTTCCACCATTTGGCCACTATGAAAAATGGCTTCAATAGCTGGCCCACTTCCTGGGGGCTGGGTGTATACAGGCACACCAGTATTTGTCTTATGGTCAGGCTTTCTTGTGTTGGTCCATGTAAACATCAGCTCCTGGTTTCAGAGACCTGGTCCTGGTGTATTGGATCATAGATATGCCAGCTGGAATAGTCCCACAGAAACATATTCTGTCACATGTTAACACCTCAGGCCCATTTCTGATCACTGTTTGTCAAAGGCAAAGATACTTAAGTAAGTCAAAAATACGATGATTGTTTCCTTAGTCATTTTCAGTGAGAGTACATGGCATCCAATTTAATTTGAGTTTAATTACATTTTAAAAGCCAAATTATTTAATGCCCCAAAGACATTAGGCGGAGTACCAGCTGAAAAGAGACTGTTGTTTGTGAGAGCCAGACATGGCATGCTAGACATCATCCCTTTCCACTTGGCAGAGGGAATGTCCTCCAGTGATATCAGAGACTCCTTTATTGTGTGGGAAAAAGAAAACTCCCTGCTTCATCTTCGGTCGGATATTTTTTGAGGCAAAGAGCTGAACTTGGGCACACCGAGTGCTCCCACGCTGTGCAGGGCTGAACATTAGATTAAGGCCACTGGATAAAAGACTTTCCTAAACACCCAGGCAGGAAGTCACACTCCTCTTCCCCAGTCCAAAATCCAACACAGTGTGGTCTTTCTGGTTTGTATTAGTTTCTTACTGTAAAACCACTCGACTTTGAATATCTGAACCTCTCTGGCAGAATGCTCACATTGTAAATATGTGCACAACAGACACAACATGAAGGGAGGAGGTACGTCTTACAAAGTGTCGTACAATCGTTTTTGAATGAAATGTACTTTGTGTGTGTGTTTCCTCGCAGTGATTTTCCAATCCGAGGCATGCAGATCTACGACGGGCCCATCAACATACAGAACTGTACGTTCCGGAAGTACGTGGCTCTGGATGGACGGCACACCAGCGCGTTCGGCTTCCGGCTCAACAACTCGTGGCAGAGCTGCCCCAACAACAACGTCACTGACATCATCTTTGACCACGTACCTGTGAGTCACCTGCTGCGGGAAAACATCTGGCTGATTAAAGCAGATACATTAGTGGAACACAGATGTTGCTTTGAGATTAATGAAGATAGAAAAACATCTTGCTGATATTAGAGAAGCAAGCTTCAATTTGGCAGCTGGGCTCCAGTCACACTAAAGGTACCCCGAGGAGTTTCTGTCAATGAGAGGCACAAATGTTTTGATGGGTCCTTTTGATTTGTATGAAGCATGTGCATGGATCATACCGGAGGCAACCCTAAACATATCACTACCACCAATTTCCCGCTGTCCTGCCTATCGACAGTTGGATGCAGTGTTTAAGAAACATAGCGTCCACACAGACATGGAAGAAGAAGAAGAATGCATGTGTAAAAAATAAAGGATTGAACATTTAAAAAAGAAAAATGAATATTCATAGATTCTTTATGAAAAATTCAATACATTCAGCACCGACCTCAGGGTCATTTGTTGACCCTGGATTCTTTAAATATTCATAATGTGTTTCGTTAAGAAACACTGAATGTTAACACTATTGTTTGTTTACAAGTAACTCCACAGGGCACCTTTAAAGGAATTAAAATGTGATATGTAACATTAAGATATTTTGTTGTGCAAATGTAATTGTTAGTGGGTTGAGCAGAAATGATTGATCCGAGGCTCTACGGTCTTCTAACATCTACATATTACATTACATTACATGTCACTTGTTAGACGCTTTTATCCAAAGCGACTTACATACTGTGGACAATCCCCACAGGAGCCATTTGGGGTGAAGTGTCTCAGGGACACAACGACATGCTGACTGCAGTGGGGTTTGAACCTGTGTAAATCTAAGTATATATCTACTGTTGGGCCACCGTATAGCGCCGTATATCCTTGGTAGAGCTGGCCCATGTCCTGGGGCTTGGTCCCCATGCTGAGGACCTGGTACCGTTTGCAGGTGTCCTCCCCTCTGTCGTCCCCTTTCAGGCACTGGTTAGACCAACATAATTGACACTGTTGCTATACCGCCCACATTAGGAAATGTTTTCCTCCTTCAGACAGCTCATTTCTGGTTGGAACTGGACCATTAAGACTTTTTGGGTTAATTTCTTCATGGGAAGGCAACTTTTTTTTTTAAAGTAAGAAACAGAACAAAATGATGAACTGAATGGAGATACATTGAAACTAATCACATTACAGTACAAGTGCAAAACGTATTCAAAATAGATTCAGCTTGTTAATCCCATTCTGGGTCAAATCATTTCACAAACAAGAAAAAGGTTCAATCTGAAATCGTGAAAAACTCTTATTTCGTACATTTTGTACAGAAACACATTCACTTAAAGGTGGGGTATGTAATTTATTTCAGAAACACTTTTTGTTATATTCCATGGAATGCTCTTAACATCCCGATAGCAATGAATATATTAAATGCTTTGACAATAAATACATAAAAAAATGTCATCTGTGGAAGCCGTAGCACTGTAAAAAGCACGACCAATCATCTGAGTCGGCCCGGCTAAAATAACTGGATGGCCTACCTGCCTGTCAGCCTTCCATCTGTGCACAAACTTATCACGTGCCCTCATTGGTCATGTGCGCGTTCGTGTGTGTTGGAGGAGGGGCTCTGTAAGGAAGTCTGAAGGAAGGGCAGATTTTTTCCGGTTGTGTATTTTCAAATTCTAGCTCACTCAAGCTGGTTTCTCCAAAATGACATACCCCACCTTTAATGTAATTGATGAAATTAATTGAGGCACTCTGAACTCTGGAATCAGATTAAGTGTTGTGTGTGAAAATTGAAACAGGGAGCCATAGATGTGTTTTAAGCCTTTCCATCTCTGTAAGAGTATAAAGTGGAGAGAAGTCAGTTTGTTCAGGCTTTTATATTGGATAGATATGGTCATGAACACATGAATACTCAGTATGGGCAGCTCCTAATGACTCCTGTCACTCCGGCCCTCTGTAGATCACGTCTCGGGTGTTCTTTGGGGAGCCGGGCCCCTGGTTCAACAAGATGCAGATGGACGGGGACAAGACCACCATCTTCCACGACATGGACGGCTCGGTCAGCGAATACCCCGGAGCCTTCCTGGTGAAGGAGGACAACTGGCTGCTGCGGCACCCCGACTGCATCGACGTGCCCGACTGGAAGGCTGCCATCTGCAGCGGCCGCTACGCCCAGGTGGGCCGGCCTCTCTCTCTCTCTCTCTCTCTCACTCACTCACTCACTCACTCACTCACTCACTCACTCACTCACTCACTCACTCACTCACTCACTCACTCACTCACTCACTCACTCACTCACTCACTCACTCACTCACTCACTCACTCACTCACTCACTCACTCACTCACTCACTCACTCACTCACTCACTCACTCACTCACTCACTCACTCACCCCACACACTCACACACACACTACACACACACACACACACACACACACACACACACACACACACACACACACACACACACACACACACACACACACACACACACACACACACACACACACACAAATCAGGCTTCACAAACACTAATTTACTTATTTGTACACCCTTTCCAGCAGTCGTTTAATACATTCATTAACAATTAAAGTATTTAGAAAATCATGAATATGTTATAATACCCGTTTGTTGAAATTAGATCATTACTTTTTGTGTGTAATTACATTAATGATGTTGGCAGTTATCAGGAAAATTAGCAATGCCAGAAGGACTCTTAAACACAGGTGAGGTTTTATTTATGATTTTTCTAAAATGTAATGTATTGAATGTGTTTTGGGAAATGTGCATGTACTTTCAACCAGAGTTTTAAGAATGTATCTCTTTCCCAGTACACAGTTCAACACAGGTCATGTTTTGCTTACATACTGGAACCCAGGGGGAAAATCTGGCTTATCTCTTTCAAAGCGCCCTCAAACAACTTTAAAAAAGCCCTCTTATTCAAAAGTTGTTTCTTCAGCCACTGAAGATTGAGAAGAATGATGAATTCCACAAATGTGTCAGTAATGTCAGTTATAAATTCAGCAATATCCATTTTCCACACCAAGTGTCTGGTCATAACAGACTGAGTTTAAACTGGGCCAAGGTGCTGTATTGCTTATGATTTCAACATTTCAATAGTAACAAAAAGTTTGTTTTATTTTCCCTTCAACATATTTTTTCCGTGTGCTACGTTCTCCAAAACTCTAAGGGAACACGGAGGTAAAAAAATAAGAGAGGAAACTGAATTGTAAAACCCAAATATGTTCAATAACTCAAAAACAAAAACACACACCAGCCAGCACTAAAGGCAAACTAAGGACACGTTCTTAAAGCCCCCGTCACACTGTCCCGAAATTGACACCAGATGGACACACGAATATGGAATTGTGAATTTCGCACGAAGATGGCCCCGAACTTGGTCAACAGCCAAGCAACAGCCGAAGCAAGTACGATGCCTACAGAAGGCCACACGATGGCACCCGAACCACACACGAAAATATGGTGGTAGACTTTACTGACGATTTAGTAAGAGCTTGTGCCTCTTCGGGGGTGCTAACATTTAAACATACACTTTATTCTTTACTTTCTCCGTCTTTATATGTAGATTAGAAGATATTACTTATCTCCGTCATGTTGTTTCCATAGCAACAACAACTTCCTGTCAACAGCGTAAACTCGCCTTCAAATAAAAGCATCTAAATAAAACAGGAAGTCAACCTAAATTACATTTAAGACATACAACTGCAACTAAAGTAACAAAAACAATGTAATATCCTTTTCAGTTTCACAGAACACAAATTGGGTTGTTTACATAATATGTTTACATGATTTTGTTGTGCAATAAATGCAATCTCGATGTCATCGTACTATAATACGATGGCTACATGACGGCATTGCGAGGGCTTCACGTAGTCGTGTTGCCTTCCTAAGATAATCGGGCAGCTTCTTGTTTCCTTCGTATTGTCTTCGTGAGGCGAAAAATGCCCGATGGCACCGATGATCAGACGAAGATGACACGATTTGACAAGATGCCCTCACGATGGCCTTACGAAGGGCAAAATGGACACACAAATTCAACACGAAAATGAACCTTCGCAAGGTCCTTCGGACATTTTTTGGCATGCCAAAGATGTTGCCACCACTCTTCTGCCGGAGCCTGAGAAACTCCACCGGCGGTCATATGAGGCTTAAGATGCCCTCACGAATGGCCCGATGTTGTTACGATCAGAGCCGAATTTGAACATTTCCTTTATCGTGTGTCCATCTGGTGTCAATTTCGGGACAGTGTGACAGGGGCTTAAGAAGGAAAGAAAGAAGCAATGGTACAATGAGATAATACAATACCACTTCTCACACAGAGTAAGACAAGCACAAACACAACATGACTCCTTACGACAAAAACTGATTGTGATCTGGACCCATAGAGCACACACTGCATTCTTTAAGCCCCGCCTCCAATTAGCAGTGCCACGGCCGTTCTCGGCTCGCTCAAAAGAATGGAGAGGAACTTGTTATTCTTGTACATTGACCTTCAAAATGCTGCTGTGACGAAACAATTTCCCAACTTGGCATAAGTCAAGTATCTATCTATCTATCTATCTATCTATCTATCTATCTATCTATCTATCTATCTATCTATCTATCTAGGACAGAGTGGGGTAAGATGAGCCAATTTGTACTTATGTTTTCATCTAGGCAAGGAAAAATGAGATAGAAGTCAAATGAAAACAACAACCTTTACTTCAGGATGTATTCCGTCAATCAAAATGAAAATAATGCATCTATCACAAAGAGCCATGAAAATATGACTTCTCTTGTGGCTTAACTTGCCTCATCCAAAGGGTAAATTGATCCATCGTGGGTAAATTGACCAACAGACTTTTTCAGGTTAAAACCTGAGTTGTTTGGTACAGGAATGTTGTTTCTGTCTGCTAATTCAAAGCCAGTTCACAGCATTTCTTCATCTATGTTGAACATGAAATGCTTGGCCCTCACCAAGGGAGATGAGGGAACATTACAATAATTACTATTTTAATCAACCTTATATCTCCATGTTTTTTTTCCTTCAGATCTACGTCCAGACCCGTAACCCTGCCAACCTGAACATGCACATGGTGAAGGATGAGTACCCTGACCGCCCCCTGACTCTAGAGGGCGCTCTGGGCAAGAAGAAGCACTACCAGCAGTTCCAGCCGGTGGTCACGCTGGCCAAAGGCTACACCATCCACTGGGACCAGGCAGCGCCCACTGAGGTCACCATCTGGCTCATCAACTTCAACAGGTCAGTGTCCACACACACACACACACACACACACACACACACACACACACACACACACACACACACACACACACACACCACACACACACACACACACACACACACACACACACACACACACACACACACACACACACACACACACACACACACACGCTAACGCACACGCACACGCACACGCACACGCACACGCACACACACACGCACACACACACACACACAGTCTGTAGGCGATAGTTTTTATGTTAACAGCAGGTACTCTCTGTTTGAACAGGTGAGAATAATTTACTTTTGTTTGCCAGCACATATAAATTCAAATTAGCCAAACGGATCATTTTCATTTGCAGTCTCTAGGCAGATAAAAGATCATACAAGCCAATATAACAATCATAACTGTACAACAATTACAAAGTCTAAATAGCACAACAACCTTTACTAAAACAAAGGGTATTAAACACACGAAAAAGACAGACAAAGCTTGTGGCTTGAGCACACAAGCCACAGAAACCAATATAAGAAATAACATATGGCACGTAGACTTTAAATTCACTGACCCATATAGGACTATTGTTAATTTCGTTGACTAAAACTATGACGAAATATGTTCGTCAACGACCTTTTTTTCCATGACTAAAACGAGACGATGGCGAGACGGCACCGGCGTCAGTAAACAATAACTGTGACAAAATCAACATGACGAGACGAAAATGTAGTTTGCTAAATAAAAACGCTGCCAAAATCTCTCTTTACTTTCGTTGACGCAAAAGGAGGAGACAAAATATTATCAAAGATAACGTTACATCTCTGATAGTCAGTTTTTCTCCCAGCAGTTCCATTTCCGGTGCTGCGTCTGGGCACCAGAGTGTGTCTGCGCTGCGTCTGGGCACCAGAGTGTGTCTGCGCTGCGTCTGGGCACCAGAGTGTGTCTGCGCTGCGTCTGGGCACCAGAGTGTGTCTGCGCTGCGTCTGGGCAGCAGAGTGTGTCTGTGCTGCGTCTGCGCTGCGTCTGGGCACCAGAGTGTGTCTGCACTGCGTCTGGGCACCAGAGTGTGTCTGTGCTGCGTCTGGGCACCAGAGTGTGTCTGCGCTGCGTCTGGGCACCAGAGTGTGTCTGCGCTGCGTCTGGGCACCAGAGTGTGTCTGCGCTGCGTCTGGGCACCAGAGTGTGTCTGTGCTGCGTCTGGGCAGCAGAGTGTGTCTGTGCTGCGTCTGCGCTGCGTCTGGGCACCAGAGTGTGTCTGCGCTGCGTCTGGGCACCAGAGTGTGTCTGTGCTGCGTCTGGGCACCAGAGTGTGTCTGTGCTGCGTCTGGGCACCAGAGTGTGTCTGTGCTGCGTCTGGGCACCAGAGTGTGTCTGCGCTGCGTCTGGGCACCAGAGTGTGTCTGCGCTGCGTCTGGGCACCAGAGTGTGTCTGCGCTGCGTCTGGGCACCAGAGTGTGTCTGCGCACGGCGGTACATTTAAATTACGAAGAAAAAAAAAAAAAAAGTCTAACCCCTCGATCGTCACTTCTGCGTCGTGTCACGGCTGCGCCGCGGTTTTGGTCCGGCCTCCTCCGGCGTCATACCCTACCGGGCGCGTTTCAGAAGCATTTCAGAAGCGGAGCTTCTTGCCTGCCGGCTCGCAGTTTTGGTTGATTTGGGCATATTTCCTGGACAGGCTACTTTGTACAGACAAAGTTAATAATAATTGTAATATTCCAGTTATAAATGACATGAATCAAAGATGTGTTGCTGTATTTTAGTGGTAAAAAAATGCATTCATCATCATAATTATTCTATATATATAATGTACACAGTGCTTGTAAACCGGAGGAGAACAACTACCCCTCCGTAGTCTTACGTGTGTGAGAGTGAAAATGTATGTATGTAAAAGAAGAATATGTGTGTAAGAGTGAAAATATATGTATGTAAAAGGAGAATGTATGTGCGTGAGAGGACCAGTATGAATTACGGCCTGTACGGCCCCTCATAGTAACCCAAATCTACTGTATATTGTTGTCTCTGTACACACACACTAGGGGTTTCACAACTACCAATATTTACTAGTCGACAAGTTTTTCAAAATAGTAGTCGACTAGTTGTTACGTCATAATAAAGACACACAAAGAGAGGTGTAAAACGGTATTTTGTATTGCAATGCATACAGTTACGTTAAACACTGTAACAAAGCAGCATTTTAATTTGGGTTACATGGCTGATTAAATAAAAAACAGTAACTGGACTCACCAAATCTACTGCAAAAGCTCTGTTAAGAACATAAATGCAACGTAAATCCAGTGCGCATTGCGCAACATTTTACTCGCTGTCACTGTCCTCCTCGATAAGGATGTCCACCCTTCCAGGTTTTTTGGTTTGCGTTAAGGAAGACCAAAGCATCAACATGTGAGGGAAGGAGGCTTGACCGCTGTCGGGTGACAGTGGTGCCTGCCAGGGAAAACATCCGTTCACTTGGGGTGCTGGTGTAGCCAGGTAGCTCCTGGAAAGCTTGGCTAAACGGGGGAAGCGGTTCGCGTTTTGTGCCCACCACTTCAGAGGGTTATCCATTGTGGGGATATGGGGTGTCTGCTGGCAGTAATCCCGTAGCTCATCCGCGCCACTGTTGACCCGTGTTTTCTTGTTGCTCTCGAAATGAGGTCCAAACAGCTGTTCAAAGAGGGGGTGCTAGTGGAGCACGCTCGTGAACTTTTAGCGCCGGAGCTAAAACTGAAACTGTAGAGTGCATAGGTGCGGCGCACTTGCGCATAAATGAGGACCCCTGAATGTCGGACGTGTTTTGCTGGAGCATTTTGCAGCACCTCAGCGCCAATGTCGGCATCCTCATCTCCCACGTTTGCCTCCATTTTGTTCACGACTAGATGACTAGGGCCTACAGCGCCGACTAGTGGTAGAACTACTCGACTAGTCGACTAGTCGATTAGTTGGTGAAACCCCTAACACACACTGTATACATACAGACACAGACACACACAAACACACACATTTTCTCAGCTGATACCACTCTTCCACATCCATACCAACACACCTACATCATATTAGTTGCATACATGTATTCCAATGGCTGGCAGGGCCCCATTATACAACAGGCCCAGAAACCAAGAAATGACAAGCATGTAATTCAATGGTAAAATGTCACATCTGGTGATATACAGTAAAAATGACAAATTGAACTATTTTCCTCCAAAATAAAACCCTGACATTACAAAATGCATGATTATATACCGGTATGGCGGAGAGATCAAAAGATGTGGTTATAATGGGAGTGAATGGGACATGTTTGTCCGCGAGTGGCTAATGTGGGAGTTTTTTGTTTAATCTGATTCTGTGCAAAAACTGATAATGCACCAAAATCAATGTTGTTGCTAATCTTTGACATACCCAAGACTGTGATAAAAAAAAAAGCCAACCCCCCAACATTTATTATATGGAAAATAACTGCCTTTTTGTGCATGTTTTTCATAGAAAACGCAAATTCATTTTTTCAAACTGGCAGTTAAAGGGTTAAAATCCTGAAAATAATTTAATATTTGGTATTTTTGATCAGGACTGAAGTTGATTGAAAGATTTAGCCCCAAACAGATACAAAAAATATTAATCTGTTATCATTTTATAGCAGTTTTTGGAAGTGGATATTTTTGGCCCGAATGACTAATGTGGGAGTTTTTTGTTTAATCTAATTTTGTGCAAAAACTAATAATGCAAAAAATCTATTTTGTTTTTAATCTTTGACATATCCAAGACTGTTATAAAAAAGAGCCCGTCCCCAGATATGTATTATATGGAAAATAACACATTTTCTCTGTTTTTATCATGAAAAACAACAGCGATTTCATGTATTCAAAATGGCATTTAAAGGGTTAAAATCCTGAAAATGATTCAATATTTGCTATTTTTGATTAGGGCTGAAGTTGCATTAAAGATTAAACCCAAAAAAGTGGTGAAAAAAATATTTAAATATAATGTTTTTATCAAAGTCTTTTGCAGTGGAAATCTTTGTCCCGAATGGTCAATTAGCGTAGTCGATTTGTTACACGGTGAATTAAAGACCCATTTGAAAAATTTAAATTGGAATTCCAAAATAGATCGAGAAAATAGCCTTGTTACAAAAAAGCAGGCCATTTGCACCAACACAACCAAAGTTATTGCCAAATGAAATGTGAAAAATGACCCATTTGGACAAAAACTTCCACAGTGATACCGGAGGGTTAACAAAAATAACCGATAAATAATATATATAATATTAGGACATAAAACATAATAGTATACAATTAAAACAAAGTTTATTAAGTTGTTATTAATGCAACTGATCTTTAGACAGGGAAGTAGAAAGAAGATGCAGAGAATAAGACGAGGTACCAGCAACCAGTAGGGTTACAAGTGGGGTCATAGAAACCTTTGTATGTTGTTCAATGGTCGGTTATGAAAGTACAGCAACATACGGGCATTCATCTACTTTACAAATATAATGATGTTATTAATATGCGTAATATAGCAACTAACAAATATCATAGAATGAGATTCAGTTTTAAATAGCATAACGTGGACAACTAAAAATTGTATCTAAGAACAGTACTCGAGTAAATGTCCCCCACTGTATGGTGTGTCCAAACAGATTATTATCCAGAAAGACTACAGACAGAGGGAGACATACATGTTATTGTGAAAGATTACATGGGAAGTCAACTGCCAACATTCATTTGGTTTCGGACAAGATTCCTCCTAAATGCTTTCTGCAAATGCTCCTGATGTCCCTCAGAGACGTCATGGTGAGGGCAGTAAACGGATGAGGGCCCTCAGCTGATTCCTGTCACTCTGCTATTTACCAAGAGTCACCACAGAATGTGGAGTGCCTCGCGGTGCGCTCCTCCCTTCAGAGGGTGTTTACAGTGAAGCCCGAAGCTACTTTAACTGCATGAAAGCCAGTTGTCATCTCAAGCATGGCAGCTATTCCCCGTGGCCTGAGTCCCCCCCCCCCCCCCTTGGTGTGGAGCCAGTTTATTTCAATGGATGGTGCACACACCAATGGCCCCATCTACAGGTCACAGAGGAAAACTGCATGATTGGCTGTTTCTATAAAGCAGGGGTCTCAAACTCCTTTGAGTTCAGGGGCCACATACATCTCAAGTGGGCCGGACCAGTAAAATAATAGCATTATAACCTATAAATAACAACAACTTGCAATTTGCCACCCATTCCCATGAACATAAGTTACGCTTCCATATTTTCACACCACATATTTTAATGCCATTTCACCCCAGCTGTGCCCTATATCTCATTATCACATAGCAGTTATTTTGATCATCAATCTACTTTTTGTTAAGCCAACGGTAAAAAAATCACAAAATATATTCAGTTAACTATATATTTAGCAGACAAGCTAAAGCCATAGTATCTGTTTTTCATTATAAGTTGTTGAAACAAATATTTATTAAAATATGATTTACTTTATATGTTTTGATCAAGTAATTTGTTCAGCTCTATTCCCCTGATTAAATGAAGGTAGAAATAATAATAACAGTGTGTGTTGTTTGCTCGATGTGAAAAGAGGATTTGCTGTGAAATGAAATCCGTACTGTATCGCTCTGTTTGGGATGTTTCAGGAAGGACTGGATCAACGTTGGCATCTGTTACCCACAAGGCACCACTTTCACCGTCATCGCCGACATCCACAACCGCCTGACCAAGCAGACCCGCAAGACCGGCGTCTTCATGAGGACCACGCAGATGGACAAGGTCAACCACTCCCAGCTGGCCCGAGGATACTACTACTGGGAGGAGGACACTGGGTCAGACACACACACACACACACACACACACACACACACACACACACACACACACACCAGGCCCGAAAACTGTTGGTGGCCCATGCCATTGGTGTGCTCCCTGTTATCGGGCCTCACTTAGTATCAAATACAAATACACACACACAGAAACACAAATACAAACACACAACACTACATTAGTTTGCCTCACACAAGAAAACATTACTTATAACACTATTATAAACCATTATAAACCATAATAAAGGGGGATGTTGCTAATGAAAAACTAATCTACATTTTTTTTTTTTATGTATTAGGGAATTGTCTTCTTATGAAGACTTAGTCTTCATGTAACTATAAGATATTTGCTGAGAATGATGTGTGGAGATTTATATTTATGAGATACATATGTTTTTAAAAGATTCAAAAGATGATACGTGTTTATAACAAAGCTTTCATGTGTGTTGCAGCCTGCTCTTCCTGAAGGTGAAGGCTCACAACGAGAGGGAGCAGTTTGCCTTCTGCTCTGCAAAGGGCTGTGAGAGGGTGAAGATCACCGCCGTCATCCCCAAAGGCAGCCCCCCCAGCAACTGCATGGCCCAGGCCTACCCCCGACACGCTGAGATGCCCGTTGTGGATGTGCCCATGCCCAGAAAGATACCTAATGCCAGGCTGGTGAGAATATATTTCACATTGCTGTAAATAAAGACAGTTGTAGTGGTGGTACTGTTTATGCCTTCAGAAGAACATCAACCCTTAAAGGCATGCAAAATCAATATTACACCCATATTACACCGTAATTACACTGTTATTACGACCATATTACAAATGGACACAGCCTGTCAAATGAATGTATCCCCCAGGATACAGAAACCATTTAAGGGTTAACTAACTCGCATGGTAGTATTGTCTCAATTTTTTTCTGAAAATTAGAAACAAATAACGAAAAAAAGAAACAAACAATTGTTTAAAACTTTGTAGGCATGTATATCCGTAGAAATACAATGTAATGAATGCCCATTTTTTGCAACCTTATTTACATCCTCTCAACTCTACATCCAGCCACTTTCTTGCTTTTGTTTATTTGTGTTGCTACTCAAATCTTAATTTCCCTACAGCAGTCCTTGGAAATGTAAAATCATTCTCTTAGCTCTGTGATTGAAAGTGTGGTGAGTGAGTTGTGACTTTAAATTGCTTCTGTGAAATGCCAAATGTTGTGCATTAATTCCAACTCTGTTTATTTGCCTGTTTACTCTCAGCAATCACCAGAACACTTCCTGGAAGTCATCCTGGAGTCCTACAGCACTCGGTTCTTCCACATCAAGGAGGACTTTGCCTTTACTGAGGTATCATTTTGTTGTCATACACACAGCACATCAGTAGAGTTACACACACTTTGGTTGAAGACTGCAACCAATGGTTACGGGCTACAGAACAGAAATGCTGACAATGTACAATATTTAGAGAGCATCATAGAGGGACACAATTTCCCTTGTACACCCATGACATGTAGCCACTTCAACATTAATGCAATGTTTAGTTCTATCCTTATAGATCACACTGTAGTGTAATCGAGTGGCTCTGTTGTGACAGGTGAACGGCAAGAAGATGTACCAAACAGAAGACGGGGTGCAGCTGACAGTAATTGATGGGCATGATGGGAAGTTGGTGGAGAACAAAAGCTTCAGGAACTCCATCCTACAGGGCATCCCTGCACAGATAGACAACTACGTCAGCGGACTGAGAGACGGGTAAACACCAGTTTCTGTTCAACTACAATACATTCCGCAGCAGCATTTTCAGTGGTGGACAGTACTTTTACTCAAGTATTGTTTGTAACTTACAAATTGTAAGTGCAAAAAGAGTAACCTTCACTTTACTCCACTACAACTCAATGGGATTTCAAAGAAACCCTCTCTGTCTCTCTTAACCTTTCTTCAGTTCCATCGTACTCATTACGTCCAAGGGCCGGCTGCTGACCCGAGGACCCTGGACCAAAGTCCTGGAAAGACTTGGAGCAGACAAAAGTATCAAATTGAAAGGTATCTATAACTTTAACAAGGTCTACAGAGATACATTTGCCCAGTGGCTACAATGTACGTTAAATACATTGATAAAAACATGTAGCATTTTCAACAGAAACGCAGCTGATGGCCCTGTTGTTTTATTGGTTGCATTTTAACCAGGTCCAAATATTACTATTTGAATATTATTAATCGTCAGCAGTTGTAAAAGGAGACAACCTGGCCGCCAAAACTGTCTTTGTTGAATTACAAGTACACATCCATCAAAAAACTGCAGAACCAAAAGGAAGGAAAATGTGAAAACACACAACAATCTGAGTGCAACTACTCATATCTGATCAAACATTCATAGATCAACGCTAAAACACCTTGCGCCCTGAGGATTTCACTAGCTGTTTTTGTTTTTCCTGCAGATAAAATGGCTTTCGTGGGCTTCAAGGGCTCCTTCCACCCTGACTGGATCCGTATGGAAGTACACTCCGAGCGAGCCAAGATCCATCAGGTGCTGCCCATCCCTGTGGTCCACAAGATGAAGCTATGAGAGTGGGGAGGACAACCAAGAGACTAATTAGCCCCCAGGAGATACTAAACACAATTCAACCCCCACCACCACCACCTCCTATCCCCCCAAAAATGCACCCACTTACACATACACACTGCCAGCACTGCATAGTCAGTTGCTCCAAGCCATTGTCCAGGACCAGTGGTCTGTTTTTATTTTAAGTTTGGCGATGAGAAAGAATGATGTGATTTGGTGTAATGTAAAAGGGATTAAGCTGTCCCAGGGCCAGCGATGAAGTGTGTCAGAGTGGGTAAGAGATTCAGTAGAGGGAGTCAAGGTTCAACACATTCTCTGGCGGCCATATTGTATGCTAACAGCTAAGCTAACAGTGGCACAGAACAGACCAAGGAAGTGCGTTGGCAGTAGAAGGGCATTTTTCGTAGTGTCCAAACGGTGGTACTACATCTGTCGTTTCAGTCCGTGACGTCGTTGACCCAAAAAAAAGTGTTCCAATTGACTTGAACTACCCAGTACAACGACTTTTATAGTCATTATTTACATCATTGAGTCTAGAAGTTACAACATGTGCAAAAATCTGAAGCCAGAGGTATTTTCCCTCTATTCATTTGAATGAGCCGAGAGCGGGTAATCGGAGGCGGCCCTTAAAGACAACTCAAGTAGTCTAGCGGCCAAAGTCGCCGGTCACTCTCTGAATCTCCAGTTGCTCCATTTTGGGCTTAATGTGCCACTGAGCAACTTTAAAAGGAATGAATAGGGTCTTGAATCCGACGGTGTTTCCAGGTCTCTTCATACATCCATGGATTAATAGGCCTGATTGTTTTTCCATAACATTTTATTGTCATTGACATCCCTAATAGAAGTATTTTGTTGACCTTATTTTAGCTTGTGAGCTAAAGTAAAAGATTTGTTCAACATAAAGGTGCACCTTGTAAAGCTTTGATATAGAAACATAGACAGTCCTCTAAAAGACTTCACTATTGATTTACCCCAGCAGTCTGACATCTACAGCCACATGTTGATACCCTGTGGTGTGGTAGTCACTGTTAGAAAGAGCTGTTTGGTGATGTATATGGTTGAGCTTTGCATGAAATGATCTAGTTCCTACAATGTGTTGTTTCGAACCTGTCTAAATGCAAAATGGAAGTCTTTCAGTGGAGGGTGAAGACTTTGCAGAAGGGCGAGATGTGATAGTTTTCAAAGTGTTGATAAACACACACACTTTCGGCCATTCTCTTCTGAAAGGCATTTATTGCCTGGAACAGAACAGAGTGAAAAATGATAAAGTCTCACACCTCTGCAAACACCAAGTCAATCACTGGTTGAATTGGAGGTGACTGTGGGTTATGGAAAGTCACAAACATAGTCAGCGTGTAGGTAGGGAGATTTTCACGGTGTGACCATCAAACCTTTTTGCTCCATACTGATGGCACAGGTATACGATGCTGTGAGAAGATAGAAGTAATTGAGGGAAGAATGAAAAAAAAGAGAACTTGAGAGAAATGACAGTGATTGGATGGGTTTATTACATTCCAAATAAGGGAAGACATTGGCAGATATAGGGTATAGTGCTCAACGAGAGATTGAGTGTTGTGCCCATTTAAAAGGAGCAAAATAGGCCAGATGCCCCTTCCTCGACCACATCCTTCAGCTTTTCATGGTAATCAAGAAGATTTAGCAGGCCTGATGGGATGTATAAACCCTACATCATGTTCTGGGTGAAATACCTCCAGATCAAAAGCCTCAACTAGCTAAATTGACTTCTTTCAAGAACACCCTATGAACAGACAAAGCACATGGAATAGGGAAGGCTGTTGCCATAATAGACCAAGAGGGATTCTCGATGGAGAGAAACTCCCTTTGTAGTACTTTTACATGCACACAAACCTATAGATCACACCCCAAACGCAAAGTGAGGCCTTTAAATGCAGGACTTTGACTTGAGTATTTCTAAAACTGTGGTATAACTACTTTTACCGAAGTTAAAGAGCTGAGTATTATGTCTCGTAAAAAAATAGTTGTATAGTTGAGGTTTTATTAGAGACGGGGAAGATAACCTACATCAACAACAACAAAAATATTCAATTATTCACATTTATTCATTTATGTTGATCATTTAACAACAAATATTTCCAAGAGTCTGTTTCCAAGCCTGGTTGTTTGATACTTGTTTAATGACTGGCTGATTCTCCAATAGACCGTCAGTTGCTTGGCGTTTTTATGACGCGACTGCAAGCCTGTATATGAGCAGAGGGAGCAACGCTACGAGCGTGAGCTAGCTAATCTAACGCATGTATAGAGTTTGTACTTCAGCGAGCATCTTCCCATGCAGGGACTCTGTGGTGTGGAGTGTTTCTTTGCTTGGTTATATGCCTGCTTTGTTTGACAAAACTGTTAAAAGAGAGAAAAGAGAAGAAGAAGAAACAAAAAGAGAAACGTTACGTGTTTTGCATCCAGACCCGTGGTTGTTTACCTGCTCTGTTTCATTCCGAGCACTTGATATTGTGATGTTCTCCTCCAATGTTTTTTCTATATCTGTGTTTGTGATCCATCCATCTGTGGAGTGAACCAGCAAGAAGTCCAATAATATAAAAGATTAAATTAAATGTTAAGTCAAGGAATGTTTAAATGTGCAATTTCCTCTTTTCAAAATTACGAAGAGATCTTTCTTTCAATTTGGCGGTAAAAAGAAATCCCCTCCCCATGCCGAAATAGCTGGTCTTTTTTCGGATGTCGTCACAGTAATTTAGTGTTTTGTATGTTTAATGTGTTTTTAAAAATCCACAGATTGCTAAGAGTTATATTTTATACTTATTTATTGTACAGACACAGTGTATCCAATCTACAAGGGCCAGCTTTTATTTGATTAACATACCTGCATTTGATGTCATACTGTCCTGTATGTACAGTGTATGTAAGAAACCATATAGGTCCATTTAAAGGTTTGTAGCAGACACTCATACTGCATACAGGAATATGACACTTGGTATAGTTGGCTTCTTCTCACTGTTCACCTGGATGTGTTGTATATGTGGCTTGGGCTTGTAAAGTAATGAAGCTCCATGAACTTGAATTTCTTTCAGGACTTTTGTATAGAAATAAATGATGTTTGTCTGAATGACGCTGTGTCTGCACATGTATTTGTCCAAAACAAAAGCAAAATACCACAGTGTCTTCTTGAAAAAAGTGTAATATGTGTATCGTGTTTCCTACTCTCAGCAGCAGGTGGGGGTAAAGCACAGATCAGAAGGACCAGGGACTATTTACTCACTGCATTACACATAATATTGCAAAGCACACAGCAAAACAAACAAGAAAATGGGAAGGTTGTAAACTGTACTGTGGGCTGCTGTATTTAAACAACTTAAAAAACTGATTTCAGCCCCCACTTCAAACAGTCAGTAATCCACCATCATGAAATCCGTCAAATAAAATGTTCTGTAATTTCTCATTCAGCTGTTTAGGTTATGTGAACAATATGTCAATGTTTTACTATAGGAACAGGTCTTCTTGAATAATTAAAATAAGAAAATCAATATAAGTAAAAAGCAGAGGTCGTAGAAGTACTCAGATCTTGTACTTAAGTAGAAGGACCAGAGTGTAAAGTAAAAGTCCTACATTCAAAAGGTTACTCAAGTAAAAGTAGAAAAGTATTAGCATCAAAATCTAGTGAAAGTAGCGACAGTAAAAGTAGTCATTGTGCAGATTGGTCCATTTCAGAATAATATATATGATGTGTTTTATAATGATTGATCATGAAAGTGTTCTCAAAGCTGGTAAAGGTGCAGCTAGTTTGAATGACTTTGTATACTGCAGGGTAGCTTGTGAATTTACTCCAGGTGGAACTAAAGTCTGATTTAACACTTGATTATATTTCACATCATTCATCCAGATCTGTGAAGTAACTAAAGGTATTAAATACATGTAGTGGAGGAAAAGTACACCATGTACCTCTGAACTGTAGTGGAGTAGAATTACAAAGTAGCAAGAAATGGAAATTAGTACAAGTATCTCAACATTTTACTTAAGTGTAGTACTTGAGTAAATGTACTTAGTTACTTCCCCCCGGTGGTAAAAGCACTGAGCATGGTTCCCAAGAACAACGCTGTGTGGATACTGCAATCATCATGCTACAACCTGCGCCTGCAGAGACGCTACACCACCCGGAGGAAAGGTCCAGTCCTGACCCACTGCTTGTCTCCCTGGCTGATCTGCCTGTAGATGACCATCTGGCCTCTGCAGCTATATTACAAAGCAGCAGCTCAATGGTTTTCAACCCATAAGTTATCCCACAACACACTACTCCTTGACTACCTTCACTATCTGCCCGAATCCACTTCAAGTCACTGGTACTATCCTACCAAAAAAAAACTTGAAGAGTTTAGCCCATTTTAAACTCATGCAATAGTACTTGGTTTGACTTTTATGAAGTGAATATACCTGCATTACCACCTAAATAAAATTAAGGTTAAAATTCGACTGGCCAGTATATTTTCAATACCACTGGCCCAGGAGCAGTCCTTAAACATATCTTGTCTGACCAGTCATGTGGAGCGCTCTGATACCTGGCCCTGGAACAGTGGAGAGTCCCTAAACAAGCACAAATCTCACATCTGATCTGCTACTTGAATATCATATGTAGATAAGTATATAGCCACTATAACTAGCTACTATATATTTCTATAAAGCAATTGTTCATATTTGGTTTACTAAAATAATTATATTGTGGTCATTGTTGACGGTGACATTTCTGCTATGAGTTTTTTTATTTTTAAAATGCCTGTGGTTATCAGGAGGAAGACATATAATGGCTATGTAATCAGTTATAGTAGCCTATAACATTCATTATCCTGCACTGCTGGGACATTTCCCTATACCGAATATACCTTTATATTTTCTACTCTTCACTTACTTGTCAGCAGTCAGCATTGATGTACAGAGCCGAAAAAAGACCTTGTTTATATTGGCATCATATTGAAGCCAACTCCACCTATCAAGCCAGTGTGGCTGAAACGTTCTCTCCCTCTTCTTCTCATACTCCCTGTCACTCTCCTTTAACTCCTCCGGTGACAGCTCTCTGCCTTTCATCCAATACCGACGTCCGCCTCACAAAATGCTATGTTGTAGCAGTAACAACAATTTAACAAAACTGCTTGTCAAAATACCAATACCACAGGCCAATGTGAATTTTTGTCTTACTGTTATATTTTTAAGTAATATTTTGAGTGGCCCGAGCAGGCAAGTGGAAAGTACGTTCAGCTGGCCCGGGGTGTTTAATCAGTGTCTCCGGGCCAGAGGGCCATTTATAATGTCGAGCCCTGAGATGGAATTTAATGGATCAACATCATTCAGCATAATGCATAAGGAGATGTGTCTTTTGTATCAATGTACTTAAAGTGATATTTAGAAGTGAAAATTAGAGTGCAATTCACTTATACACCGCAATGGGGAATATGGACAGCAGTACAAAAGCTATATTTTGTATTACCTTAGTATAGAAAACGTTCCCATCAAACTGGAAAAATACGTTTCTTCACAGGCCTGACTGTCATGTCGAAACAGAAAAAGGGAAAAATCATGACTGTTACCAACACACACACCTTTTTGTCCAATAGATTTCCTTTACTCAGAACTTAGCCCTGGCCCAGGATGAACACACAGTATATAGGCAGCCAACCAGATACTTTAGAATGTTCAGTTTTAGACTACACAATGAAGGACATCATTTGATTGTATAAAAAAATGTTTTATTCTCATATTCTGTGAAAAATCAAACAAAAATGCAGGTGCAACTTGTGTGTGAAATATTGAAATGCTGCTGGATGTGAACAAACACAACACACCAAGAGCTGCAGGTCTGATCAATAACTATAATGTGTCTACAGGAGACACTTCATTCACTCAACATGGCTCTTGGCACAGAAAGAAATGAAAAAGATTTATAATTGTTGCCACGAGTACCTTTCAAAACAACATAAAAAGTAATGGATTTCATCTGACGATATTAGGACAACAACAAGTAACTAAAGGAACCAGACAGCACTGATTTTAAAGAGCATTTCACTCTGTGGCAGAAAAATGATTTCCAAAATGTTCTTGTCCGAGGACTCCGAAAAGGCATGCTCCTGCAGCCCATCACCACGGGACAGAAGACCCTGTGAGTCCTCACTCTGCGTGCCGTTCCATCACAGCTCCTGTTTCAGATGGCCGGCGCTGTTTCCCTCCAGGTCGGGCTTCTTGCTCTCAGACTTCTTCTTGCCCTTCTTCTTAGTGTTGACTTCATTGGGCTGCTTTTCTTTGCTGTCGTCCTTTTTGCCGGCCTTCCCAGGGAACACTTGTCCCTCCACCGTGACTTCCGCGCAGCGCTCCTGGGAGATCAGGAAGTCTTTAACCTCCCAGGCGTAGCTGCCGTCCCGCAGCATGAAGATCACCCTGTTGGAGCCCACCACGAACCTGCAGGGGGACACGGAGGAAACACAGAACTTATATGATGCTCCTGTGATATGCTATGTTGGAATAAGAAGTGAGGAGAATAGTACTAACACCCTGAAATGAGTTAGCACTTCCTGTCTCGAAGTCAACTGTTTTTTGTACATGTTTTGGGTTAGAAACCAAAAATAAGGTCTGTGGTTACCACAAGCTGACAAGGTTTTGTTCTCTGACATAAAGTACAAGAGTAACGTACAACACTCTTGAATATCTGAAGCTTTTATGCCGGTTGCTAGTAAGTGACTAAATGAGACTACTAAACATCATCACTTCGAACATTAGCCACCTTTAGCTTAGCGGTGGTGATAAACTATAGGGAGGCGTGTGGTGCAGTGGGTTGTGCGTTGGTGTTGGGATCAGGGGAGCACAGGTTCAAACCCCACTGCAGTCAGCATGTCGTTTTGTCAAGGCCTGTCACGATAATTAATTTTGTTGGACGATACATTTTCCCAGAAATTATTGCGATAAACGATAATATTGTCGCACCGTTGTAAGACCATTTTAGACCACTGACATAATGATAATATATAATAATAATTCAAGTACATCCTTTCAAACAGAAATTTGTATTGAACATTCAACATTGCAAATGAAATGTGAAATAATATTCATATATATAAATTATATATAATAAATAAAACAAATTAAATTATAAAAAATTAATTCAATCACACAACCAAAACAATCAATTAAATAGATCAGGCTGGAAAACAGAGCTCTCTCTCTCATATTATATAGCCTATATATATATATATAAATAAATATGAGCACAAATTGTCTCACAAGCAAAAAAAACCTCCTTAAAATAGCAGTCAAGTGTACAGTCCACTGTCCATACAAAGACCCAGATGCCTCAACAGGCCATATCCAAATCTGTATTTCAAAGATTTCGAGCAAGGAACACCAACATGTTTGCATTGTCGGGCAAATGCATCTTTGATTGCAAACTGTCGGGAAGGTGGGGGCTCTCCATCTCCAGCTGCCGTGTTTGCTCCCAGCTGGGAAAACGGAATGGGGTGGTTGTGTTTCAGGTGCAGTTTAAGGTTGGTCGTATTGCTAGCTGTTGTTGCCACCTTTTTAAAACAAATGCGACACACCGCCCGGCTCATTCAAGTCCGTAGGTTCGCCTCGTTGATTTGGCTTAAATCAAAAATATTCCCACACCGGAGATGTGGAGTTAGGTTTTGCAACCACTTCCATTTAACTTCAAATTCCCCTCGAGTCAGTCACACGTTGTCCCCTGCTTGTCTCTATATTATTAATTTGGCTGCTACACCGTTGCACGCGGAGTTTCCTGACTTGGCTGTGTGTGAGCCCCGCCCCTCACAGCGCGCCGGGCTAACATTCTGGTCACATCCTTATGTAAACAAACACGCATGTAAACGGCAATTTATCGAGCTCAGAAAAGTTATCGAGTCCATTTTTATTTATCGTACGATAAGTCAATTTATTGATTATCGCGACAGGCCTAGTTGTGTCCCTGAGACTCTTCACCCCAAAGTGCTCCTGTGGGGATTGTCCACAGTATTGAGTATGTAAGTCGCTTTGGATAAAAGCGTCTAACAAGTAACATGTCATGTAATGTGATAAACATGACCGTGATGTAGTTTGTTTATAGCCTTATTGTTAGTTCTTTACGTCTAGATTTCAATAAAGAAAATCAGTAAATATGGTCAGATTATGATAATCCTGCTGAACAAAGCATGTAAATATATAGTCAAAAGTGTGTTTGCTACAGGTCTTATTTTCTGCTATGTTCCGAAAAAACCCAATGGAAAAATCACATTGCTTTTGGTTGAAGGAGTCCCCATGGCAGCTGCCTGCAGTGTGCCTTTCAATAACATATCGAAATGCCACATTCACATGTTTTAGAGCAGGGGTGCCCACACTTTTTCAGCTTGGGAGCTACTTTTAAAATGACCAAGTCAAAGTGATCTACCTACAGGGCCGCCCCTGCCCAATCTGTGGCCCCACGCAAAGTCTTGAGGCCCTCTGTGCCGCGAGCGTCGTCGTCGTCGACGGGGGGGGGGGGGGGGGGGGCTAGTGCACTGCGAGAGCCGGAACCTCGCAGCGGCGGAGAAACTGTGCTTACACCAATTGCGCCGCATAAGCGCATAAAGGTGGGCCGCATTTGCACTTCAGATGAGGCTCCCTCCGCGAGGTGAGGCCCCCACCCACACTACCTTTGCGATCGACGTATTGGGCACCCCTGTTTTAGAGTGTAATTAGTATGAATTTCATCTGATTACACTGCAAAAAGTGTATCGATCTATAACCATAAGCTTGCAGAAATATGAGAAATCCCTCCACAGACTACATGAATCTGTTAACCACAGTTATTGTGGCATCACTCGAGTGTAGTGCTGAACAACTTATGTTCAATTTTTTTAACCAATTCGTAATTATTCCCAAATAAATAAACTCCAGGCCTGTATTGGTGTCATCATCTCTCAGACTGTAATCAAATTCACAAGTGGCATTTATTTGTTTGTAAACCTCGATTCATTTTTAAATCTGATGTTTATAAGCTGCTTGGTTTTTGCAACAGTCCCTATAAATATACAAATCTTCACAATTTAATGAGTCTACCGTTATATCCGTTTTTTAAGATTACACACGGGTATATTAGATCATAAGTAAAAAATAAATGTAACCTTGAAGTTATAACATCTGTATTTCCACTGTTTGAGGCGGCAGTGGCTCAGTCTGTAGGGACTTGGTCTTGGAGCCGAAGGGTCACCGGTTCACGTCCCGATCGGACAAAAAAAAGAAAAGAAGCTGGAAGCTGGAGAGGTGACAGTTCACCTCCAAGGCCACTGCCGTTTGTGCATGTATATCCTCTGTGTGTGTGCATGTATATCCTCTGTGTGTGTGTGCATGTATATCCTCTGTGTGTGTGTGCATGTATATCCTCTGTGTGTGTGCATGTATATCCTCTCTGTGTGTGTGCATGTATATCCTCTCTGTGTGTGTGCATGTATATCCTCTGTGTGTGTGCATGTATATCCTCTCTGTGTGTGCATGTATATCCTCTCTGTGTGTGTGCATGTATATCCTCTGTGTGTGTGCATGTATATCCTCTCTGTGTGTGTGCATGTATATCCTCTGTGTGTGTGCATGTATATCCTGTGTGTGTGTGCATGTATATCCTGTGTGTGTGTGCATGTATATCCTCTGTGTGTGTGCATGTATATCCTCTGTGTGTGTGCATGTATATCCTCTGTGTATGTGCATGTATATCCTCTCTGTGTGTGTGCATGTATATCCTCTGTGTGTGTGCATGTATATCCTCTCTGTGTGTGTGCATGTATATCCTCTGTGTGTGTGCATGTATATCCTCTGTGTGTGTGCATGTATATCCTCTGTGTGTGTGTGCATGTATATCCTCTGTGTGTGTGCATGTATATCCTCTCTGTGTGTGTGCATGTATATCCTCTGTGTGTGTGCATGTATAAAGGGTATCTTCTTCTTCTTTTTGAGGGTTTGCTGACTCCCAGTCCCCAGTAGTGAGCTTGGAGCACCTAATGTGTCGACCCTCCACGTGAACGCATAAGGGCAGCTAGATTTGTCACTGCTTTGGCTCCAGTCATAAACAGCTGACATCATTTCTAGAAACCAGCAGATATCGCTGTGCTCACAGTGATGAGCTTCTTCTTTTTCAAAAACAGGAAGAAAGCCCCTAATGCTTAACAGTGGTACAAGGGCTAAGTAGATTTACTCAAGTACTGTACTTAAAAGGGGACCTATCATGCAAAATGCACTTTTGTATGTCTTTTATACATGAATATGTGTCCCCGGTGTGTCAGGGAACTCACCAAGTGTCAGAAAACACAACCCTCTCTCTTTTCCTCCATACCCAAATCTCTAAAAACGGGGCTGCAACGGATCTGATACAGACTGATACAGAATTGAAATTGTTCTGACGTCAGAAACGGGGAGCTCCGCCTATATGGGCAACTCTCCACCTATCAGGAGGAGACAGCCACGGCCATGCCGCTCGAAAGCGCTGGAGACGCTGTAGTACATATGCCAGGCCTGTAAGTGGCGCTGTAGTCTGCCACAAAAGCAGCGAAGAAGACTTCTCACAGAATCAGCCCTTGCAAAAACAGGGCTAAAAAAGAGCAAATAGAGCAAAATGAGGCCTGGCTAAAGGCCCTGACACACCAGGCCGAAATCGGCCGTTTTCGTTAGTCGGACGACGAAGCGTGCCCTGTCGCCCAAACTCAATTTGGTGTGTCCCGCACCGTCGGCCGTGACACGCCTTATTTGGCCATTCATGGCCGACGCATGGCCGATTCAACATGTTGAATCGGCCATGCGTCGGCCACAGGCAGTCGGCCAAAGAAATCACTCTGATTGGCTGTTCAGCTAGCGAATCAGTGCATGAGAAGCGAAACGGAAGTGAGGGACGTAAACAAACGATTTAAGAAGGCACACACACAGACGGCTATTCATTTTCATCTCATCGGTCCAATGGCTGATAGCTCCAGTACCGCACGAAACATGTTTTCCATGGACGAGAGTGAAAATGGAACGCACACGCTATTTGTTGTTTGTTTATATCACGCAGTCTGTTCTTCTTCTCTGTCTTCCGGTTGTTGCCTCTTTTGAATGACGAATACACACTACCGCCGCCTGCTGGTAAGGAGAGTTATTGCCACTCACGCATGCGCAGTTCGTACGTGCTCGGCTGAAGTCTTTGCGGTGTGTTCCAGTGCGACACATGGCCAAGACGCAGGAGAACACGGCGACGCAACAGTCGGCGTCGGCGAGTTCTCTGGTGACTGCTTGGTGTGTCAGGGCCTTTAAATGCATGATCTGTTTGGTATTTTGAAAAAAAAACTTCACAGACATGTTTTATATAGGTATGGCCCTACAATATATTATTCAAATATAGCATGATAGGTCCACTTTAAATACAATTATGAGGTATGAGTATTTCAATTTTTGTTGCTACTGTGTACTTCTACCCCTCTACAGTTCAGAGGTAAATGGTGTACTTTTACTCCACTACATGTATTTAATACCTTTAGTTACTTTACAGATGTGGATGAATGATGTGAAATATAACCAAGTGTTAAATCAGACTTTAGTTCCACCTGGAGTAAATTCACAAGCTACCCTGCAGTATACAAAGTCATTCAAACTAGCTGCACCTTTACCAGCTTTGAGAACACTTTCATGATCAATCATTATAATCAAAACATATGAGTACTTTAAGTTATTTTTGATTTTCGAATAGGGCTGCACGATTTGGGGAAATAATTTAATTGCGATTTTTCTGACAGATATTGCGATTGCGATTCGAGATTTTGTTTTTAAGCGACCCAACGAAAGTTTATTGTAAAATGCGGCCATATCTCCGGCTAGGAAGGTCGTATCAACGTGCTCCCGTCTCTAGCACCCCCGCAGCCCGAGCTATGAGTGAAAGAACTAAACTTACATGAAACTTCCGTTGGGTTGCTTTAAAGTCAAGCTTCAGTTTAAGATTCACCCTGTAATAGAAACATGTGATGGAGCATTACTAACCGGACTCAGATGGTTGTTTTCACCAAACCATCTAGGAAAGCTCCATTGGAAGCCATTTGGAAAGGGCAGGCACTTTCAAAAATACTTGGCAGGTGATTGGATCAATCTGTCTGTCACCTTCTATCATGGGCCACTTCTGATTGGTTAACAATGGCTGGTACATGTGGAGCACAGCACTTGGTGTGGATGACTGACACACAAGAAAAAAAAAGTAACAAAAAAAAAATGTAAAAAGAATCGCAGGCTTGGCGATTTAAGGCTTTTTTGTCGAGGGAACCAGCAGCTTACTTCAGGGTCGGCCTACAAAAATACGTCATCACTGCACCGCTCAATACTTTTGTACTTTAGCTTTACATTTGCAATGCAGGACTTTTACTTGAAACAGAGAATTCCTACACTCTGGTACTTGTATTTTGACTTAAGTGCAAGCTCTGAGTACTTCTTCCATCTGTCTGCCAATTTTATTTTGAACACTTAGTAGCTGTTAAAATGATTTGATTGTCCACCTGACAGACATTTAAAAAATCCTTCATGGTGACCAAATTGACAGAAAGTAAACTGTTAAACAGCTGCTCTGCAAAGTGTCACTTGATGTTTAAGGAGGTCAGACAGTAGGTACCTCTGGATGTCGTAGTTGGCGTTGAAGAGGCTGCCCTGCCACAGGCCGGTGAGCTCCTCCGTCTCCTTCTCAGTGGGCTCCCCCGACACTGTGGCAAACACCATCAGAGTCTTCCCCTTCTTGGACATCTTCAGCAGCTCCTGAGGCTTGGAGGGGTCCATCTTGGAGAAGTCGATGGGAGGAGGAGACCTCTTGTGCTCGGGGAGGTCCCCTTCCTCAATGTCATCGTCCTCCTGCGGAACATGAGGAGGAGCAGCCATGTACGGTGAGTCATCAATGCATTGTCCAAAATGTTTTAATGACATTATCTGAATATCATAGCTGTGTCTTTTTAAAACTAGTTCATACAATACTCAAAGTGTTCATGTGTCTTTACATCTGTTTACCAACATACAGCCCAGAATGGTTCACATCCAAAATTCAAAACACTTCATACACGTGTCAAAATCATCTCTGACAGAATGCTTATTTTTTGTAATATTGCATACATGTATGTGTATTTTTTTAATGACCTTTGTGCATGTAAATTAATTGCTTATGTTACATTGTAATGTACAACATTTTTAGCAAACTTTGTTTAGATTTGTGTTGTGTTAGCTGTAAACGGTGTATATCTTCTTCAGTTGTTCTGTGTGGAAGTACTGACAGCTACTTAGAACCCGGATTTAAATAACTACATGTGTGTGCACATACTCCATTCGGATTGTTAGAAGAAGTATTCAGATTATTTACTTAAGAGTAGCAATACTGCAGTGTAAAAAATACTTAGCTACAAGTAAAAGTCCTGCATTCAAAATTGTACTTAGGTAAAAGTAAAAAAGTATTAGCATCAAATCATACTTTCAGTACAAAAAAGCAAAGGTACTAATAAAAGTGGGGCATATTTGAACTACATTTTAAAATACTGGGTTGCTTAACCTATGATAATATATGATAATGTATTAGTTGATTTCTATTTTGCATTTATAACCTAAATCAAATAAAGTAATTAGTAACTAAATATGTAAAATACATGTAGTTGAGTAGAAAGTATAATATTTGCTTACAAAATGTAATGGAGTAAAAGTATAAAGTAGCATAACATGAAAATATTACTAATAAAGTAATTTTTAAGTACAATACTTGAATAAATGTACTTAGTAACATTCCGCCTCTGCACAGTTACATGTTTCTGATTATGTTTCTAGTTAATGATGCTAGCTACATGCCTAGCTAACAGCTAGGCTAGTTGTTAGCTTATGTTTGCCTGACTGAAAAGCTAACATAACGTTACCTCCCATTGTTCCAGGAGCCGCGCCATATCTGCATCATTGTAGTCTCGGATATCCTTCTTTTTCTTGGCCTTAATTTTGCTGTCTGTCGCTAATATACAAAGCATATATGTGCAGAGAAGGAGCACCACACATCTCCACCTGAAGTCAGACGCCATGTTTACAGATGGAGTGTTCTCATTGGCTCTGTACTCTGCCGGTCACAAGACCGGAGGGGCGTGTCCCAGCTGTAAAAGCCTGATTTTCAAAATAAAGCAAAATGAAACACAATGTGTCACACTTTGCCCCGTTTTCTGTTGATGTATGTTATATTGATTGTTAAACACAAATGTTTTGTTTATTTAACTTGTTCATTCCTTTTCAGAGCGTGAAGCCTTTTAAAATAGATATCTATGAATAGATTAAAGGTGAATACTTAAATGATGAGGATAGCAACAGTTTATCAATGTTCTATTCCATATACATTTTGATACATACATCACACTTTGGATCAACACACATTACATTGTTAGTAGTATACATAAATTGTTGGATTGGGGTTGCTAATAATAAGAAAGACACATGGAAATGAACCAGAATGATACATTAAATTGTATTACATTACATTACATTACACTTGTTAGACGCTTTTACCCAAAGCGACTTATATACATTCAATAATGTGGGCAATCCCCACAGGACCAATTTTGGGGTCAAATGTCTTGCCCAAGGACAATATGTATTCAAATACAATAGTTTCAGTTACAATAGTTCAGACACGCTGCAAATAGCTGATGGGTTTTGTGTTGTGTTTGAATTTGCGTTTTTTCTGCAGTAGTATGCAAATCTGGTCAAAAAGCATAATAATAGAACATATCCAGAGTCAGGCAGGATCCTCCGTTGTGTTCAGAGGAAGGAAACAGAAAAAGATAACATGAGGCCGGTTCTTAAGGCTAATAAATGTTTCTTACTGCAACTTTGCTGCTACAATCCTGAGCAGGATGTAAATAAATCCCTGTGATTCTCAGTTAGCATGTTGCTATATTACGTGACACACTGTTGGAGTGAGGTCAGCAGAGTTCATGCAGTTGTATGGCTCAGAGATCAGAAAGTGTAGAGCTGTCTCCTCTCCTGGTGACTCCACCCAGTGGCACTGTGCCCTGTGCAGCTGCACTCTGACAGTACAGCACTCACATCCACCCAGGGGTCATCACAAGATCCCACCAAGAGGAAAAGAGAGTGTTACCATCAGGGGCCTCACTTTGTTTTGAAAAGTGGTGGGGACAATTTCTTCTGATAAAAATAAAACTGTTTTGCACGCCACCCTTTTTTTTTTGTAAAGTTTATTTTGATGTCCGATTCAATTCAAGATTCAAAGATTTATTGTCATGTCATACAAACAACTGCACGTGTTTAACGAGGACCCCAGACCACACATCACCCCAATTTTGTAATGAAAATATACTTTTATTAACTCAAACATGGAATTTAAAGAAAAGGATTTCCCACTTCCACTCCACACTTCTCTTCACTCCACGCTTCTCTTCACTCCACGCTTCTCTTCACTCCACACTTCTCTTCACTCCACGCTTCTCTTCACTCCACGTTCTCTTCACTCCACACTTCTCTTCACTCCACACTTCTCTTCACTCCACACTTCTCTTCACTCCACACTTCTCTTCACACCACCATTCGCACCGCTCTCTCAGCTCTCTCAGCTCTCTCAGCTCTCTCAGCTCTCTCAGCTCTCTCAGCTCTCTCAGATTACTCAGCACATACTCAGGCGGAACCAAAACGCACCGAACGCTACGTCTTCATCCAGGCGGCGTGTGAAGACCTGCAGGAGCTCAAATATCTTCACTGACTTCCAAATGTATTGCAAATACGCTGTTTCATGTAGAAATTAAAGGGAATATTGTAATTGTTTCTTAAATCCCCAACAGCTAACTATCAGAACATTTGAGGTGGACGGGCATTCAATATCAAATTCGTAGTTTTCATTGTTATATTGCCAGAAAATCTGTGTTTGTTAATCAGAAAAGCCCATTTGCTATTTGATTCATTTCTACCAGGATAACTATGCCACTAAACAGTTTCTAGTTGATTGTCCTTTTTGACAGATTTTGAGACAATGACAGTGTCAAAGAGGGGGTCATTTTGTTACGTATAATTGTATAGCTTAAGTAGTTGATGATTAAAAATGATTGTATGGCTTTTCTAATGATCATAATCTTTGTTTTTGTCTGTTTAGGATGGATCGTTTTGTACGTAATCGTTGCTCTTTTATAATATTGCTCTGCTTCACATTTACAAAAAAACAGTAGTCAGGCAGGATTTCTTTAAAGAGACACTTTTGCTTGGTAATTTAGGATGAAAAGGTGCATGTTATCAAACTTTCACAATGTGGAAAACCTTTTTGTAAATGTTATAATAATTATAATATGTAGCCTGAATACATTCACTGATGGTAACAGTTACATTTTACAATCATCAGGTATCAAAGCACTACAACCTAAAGATAATATCAAATGTAAAATTATTGAATTCAAAATATAATTAATTTAACCTGCAGATAATGAGGTCCCTGATAATTATACTAGCTATCTCTAAATACGGGGTACAACGGAGCTGATTTCTGATTTGCTGCAGTCATGACGTCATTAATCAAATGTGGCTTTACGTTGAACTCCTGGCAACGTCCCGCCCATAGGCCTATCATCCCCTATCACAGGGCTTCTCAAACTCCGGACCGAACTGCAAATCAATCCGGACCGAACCCTGTGTCCCATTTATAAAAAATTTAAATTATACAAAATTAAAAAATTAAAACTTTTGGATTCTGATGTAAATGAATGTATATTTTCTTGTGTCTGACGCGTTTTGAGAATGAGCGTGCATATATATTTACTTGTGTGCGAAAGCGTGACACGCATTGCAGCCCGCAAGTTAACCGCAAGTTTACCTTGACTTTCTAATGCTTCGAATGCCATTTTTGCCGAGGTTCAAGGCATTGGCTACAGACAAACAGTGCCATTTCTCCCACTAGTTCAAGCAGGGCTGCCAACCCTCACGCATTGAGCGTGAGAGCCACGCAATTAACACACATCTCACGCACTCACGCCACACATGCCTTTCCTCACGCTAAGTTTTCGTCCAAAATAAATGTATATAAATATAAAAATAAAGTGATGGAATAGCATACCGAGCGGTCTACGAAATGAGACGGTCTGCTTTACAGAGGACTTCCTGTTTGCGTCACCTGACACCCGCGGTCCGTAGCACTGTCGCCTAGCAACCTGGACAGCGACACCCTGTTGTTCATGTTTTACAGGTGACAGGTGTGAGCCGGTTTGATTGACTCTCCACCAGGGTTGGAGTTATGTGGGAGCCAATGGGAGCTGAGCTCCCATAAGGAGGGGTCTGAGCTCCCATGAGAGCTATTTAGGCTACGTTAACGAGGTAAATCGGCCAAAAGAAAAACATGTTTTCCAAAAGAAGTAGGCCTACGCATCGTATTCTCTCTTGAATGACAATATGCCTGCACTCAGGGATGTAGTGCTGCCGCCGGAGAGCACCGGGACGCCGCTCCGAGCGAGAAAGAGAGAGAGAGAGCACACGGTACCTGGCATTGTTGTTGTTATCTCAGTGGGTCTCAAACGGTTTGGTCACCATTTATGTAAACAATTATTTCCGAGGCACACCTTCATATGATCATTATAGTTATAAAACAATAAGAGAATACATGAAAAACAGTTATGAAATACTATATGACAGTAAAGCAAGAATACAGTTTAAAAGGGGAGTGATTAGTAACTGTTTACAGTTCTGTTTCATATGGCGGTTGAGAGGTATTCATAGATCTCTTCATGTTGCTCTCAAAGTGCACCAGATTGATGCATTTAACTTCAACATTTAAAAAAAAATCTTCCCGGGGGAGCATGCCCCCGAACCCCCCTACAGGATGTTAGGTCCACCCCCCACTTAGAAAAATAGCACTTTACCCCTGCTTACACCTATATGTGAGCTGACTATCGAGCCTTCATTGTAAGAGTCGCGGGTACACTGTGTATGTGCGTATTCCACTGTAGCGCCCGGTACATTAATGGGGGGTGGACTTTACTGGCATTGATCCGGACCAGTGACCTTGTATAAAATTCACAAGTGGACCTTTAATAAAAAAGTTTGAGTACCCCTGCCCTATCAGAAACGTCGCTATCAGAAACAATGCGTGATGTGTTTTGGTAATATGGTCTTTGTTTACATTAGCAAGCATCGCTAACACTTAGAGCTAACCTGTACTCTAGAGAGTAGTGTAAAAAAGCAGGAAATAAAAAGATATGACACCTTGTGGTAAACCTGCGAGAGAGAAAAGGTCTGAGTTTTAAATCATAAAATAATCATTGAATATGAACTACATCAAGAAAAATGTCAGGTTAAACCTCTATGGTGTCTTTAAAACCACCATTTTCTGTCTAGTCACTAGTGCAACATACATTTACTAAAAGTGACTTCTTATGTTGCAATATGCAACATTGGATCTTTCCAAAGAGTTTAAACTAGTTAACACTCGGACAAAATGTCCCTTCAGTCCTCCTATGTTAGTTATTTACAGAAACAACTTTACTGTAATTAAATATATTTCATATTTTCCAATATTTGATTGCACTAGCTCGACTAATCGAGTCAGTTCATGGAGCTGTGAAGATCTGACGGCTCAAATTGTCGAAAAACGGCCAGGAAAAAAGTTATTTAATGAATTTAAACTCGTTAAACTCTGACATTTTCCTCAATAACTTTTTAGTGAAAGTGAACTGGGTTGAGGTGGGCTCGTTTTTTTCACTGATACCTTGTTCAGTTTAGTAGAAGTCGTCGACTAACCGCTTTGTCCTCCAAAGTCTCAGTGAAATAGTGATTGTGGAACGAGCTTCTCAAGTATATAATACGTAGCTCCATAGCAACCTGCGTCATGCGTCAACGTAACATAACGTGACTGATTGGAAAGTATTTATATTGGATTTATATTCCCATTTATTTATTGAAATAAATATTTCCTGCTAGTTTAAAAACATACATTTATTGTACAGACCCAATGTATGCACCTGTTTTTTGGATTGACATTGCTTTTATAGACTGCAAGGATATTAATTAGATTTCAATCTCGGTCAACAGATGTCAATAGTTTTAACTCATTAAAGAGAGGACCTGGAAATAAAAGATATTTAGCATTAAAACGTTGGTTTCGAGCTGACAATGTTGCTGAGTGATTCAAGTTAGCCATTTTGGCAATTTACGTCTATTGAGCTACACATCCGACAGAAAGTAGTCCCTCTGCTCTGATAAGCCCTATGTCACCAGTTGATTGAACACATTTCATTTAAACGCTGTGTTACATTACTACGAGCCTCGACATTTTATGTCACTAACGTACCTGAAAAGACAGCAGGAGAATTAAGGTGAAAGGACGTCAAACTTCCATATGGCAGGTGAGGAGAGAAGATGCCAGAAGAGACTGAGAAGAGGAGGACAAGAGAAACAAGTTCAATTTGAGTTAAAATATAGTCTGCTGGCTAATAACAGAATCACAGCAAATAAACAAGCAACATTATAATATTGTACAGTTAAAACTGTAAGCAAAGGTTCAAATGGGATTCGTGAGGAGAGATTATTTCTTCATCAGAAATTAGTTCGTAGAGATAGGAGTAAGGATATTTGAATTTGTCTTTTATTCCCTTTATTTTTATATTTAAGACACCTAGTCTGTTTAAGCTTAAAAGTGTTGGTTCAAAGTTAATTCTTGACTTTTAGAAACAGTAGTCCATAGAATACTCTCACCTCAAAATATGATTAGAAACTTGATGTTAATCCACAATAGTGGTAATTTTAAAGACTTTAATGGTGCTGCTTCTCAAACAATAATTAAATGATGATTGACTTGAATAGAGGTAATAACTGTTGCCATTCAAAATGCATTAAACTCCGGGAGAATATGTCCCTCTTTCTGAAGATGTAATGATTTCACTTGCCCACTAGATGGAGGTGTTTAACTGCGTATGTTTGACTAGTCTGGGCACCAAGAGCATTAGTACTATAGAAAAAGGTCTCTTCTATAATAGCAGAGGACAAGGAGAATGTTTCAAATAATCAAACAGCCTACACCTGTAACAATCTTTAGGCACGGTTTTACATGGTAGTGCTGTACCATGTAAAATGACACCCTTGAGTTGACCCTCTTGATTGGGATGAGTAATATCCGAAAATACTTTAAAAATCCATTTGCAGGGCATTTACCTAATATTGCAGGGTTATTGTAGTGTAATTGGACTCCATTTATTGTTTGCACCCTTTTACATTCTGTGTCAATCAAGCTTAGCAATAGTTATAGTAACCTTCCTTTGAGCTAGTTGACATTTTTCATTTTTATTTAATAAAAAAAAACATCTAGTAAAAGCTAACGTTTCAATTGTTATCTTATTTTTTAATATTTCGCCACAAAAAAGGTCTAGAGATGCTGCTTTAGAAACGTGTCACACTACCAGGAAAAACATTCTGGTAGGCAAATACTAAGTAATCAATCATTCACAGGTTCACAAGTAATGGCTATTAGTTATGCAAAGAGGTCTATAAAACTACTACAACCAATTTCCCTTCTTATGCACTATGTTTCCTAAAATATCCTCCAGGTTCCTCCTTAATCCTCCATTATACCGGAAAGGTGTATAATATATGGCGTCCGGGACACAACTTGGTCAAACGTCCTGACTGCAAGCTGTTACTCTTTGGAAACAAAAGCTATGCTTTTATTTTGAATATACACCCTTCCGGTGTCATTTTAGCTAGGTAGGCTAGCGGTTAGCTTGACTCAACAGGGATGTCTCATGGCAGAGTAACAGGCAGTCCCGAAAGTAAAAGCAGTCGCAAAACTCCTCGGAGCTCCGTGGCTACCGTGTGACTACAGTATTCCCTCGTTACGACGTTAACGTAAGATAACAGCCAGTTCACAGACAGGGTGGAAAGTGTATTCTAAGCGAAGGGCTACTTGTGCTGTTGCTACAACTTTGCTCAGTCCAGCCGCTGAGCCGCGACCACACCCTCCCCGCTTCCTCATAGTACGGCAGCGGGAGCGCGCAGCACGTCTTTGAATCTCTGGGAATAACGGCCACTTCTTCCAGCTACGGTTACGCTTTAGTGACTGTGGGAACTCCCAATACAATTGAGTTAAATGTTCAAATACCACCGACTGGTATGGATATGAGAAGGGAGTTATGCGGGGCTACACTGTTTCTGGTCCCGAGTTAAGACGCGGAGGAAGAGGTGGAGGGCGGACAGACGGACGATGCATATGGAGTCCAAGCGACCGGAGCTACTGCTAGTGTGTAACCCCGGGCTCTGTCTGAAGAAGAAGAGGTTGAAAGTGGATTAAAGGGGTCTGTGTTTTGCAAAGTTGCCCTTTCGGTGGATTTTACTTGGGAGGACTTATGAAATGATGGTGCTGGAGGGAAACACAAGTCTTCCCGCTGTCCAGAAGAGCTGCCCGGGTGGAGCACCGTGTGTGTCCAGCATGAGTACACACTCCTCGGGAACGAGTCGGACAGGATCTCGGTGCTGTTTCAGGCTACTTGCTCAGATGCGAAAGGACACAAAATGATATCCTATTGATTATAGTTTGTTTAAAGGCTGCAAAGCCGTCTACTAAATGTTGAGGTTATGTCTTCTTGGCTATAGTCCTAAAAATATCCCAAGAAAAGGCATCTAAAAAAGCTTAGTCAGTTCAACAGATGTAATTCCAATTGGGAATCTTGTTTCTAACAATAAGGAGTTTTTGACATACTTTTATTTTTTCAATCTGCACTTTGCCTTTTAACAGGCACATTGGTGGCACTGCAGCTTGTGTGGTATTTCTTCTCTTAATTCTACATCCTGTGAATTATTCTGTTTCATGAAAACCTGGGACTACGATGACTTTTGGATTATGTTGTTCAGGGCATTCAAATGAATTTGTCAAGATTAGAGCATATAGCTTATTACACTGATAACTCTGAAGTGGTGGGGATTTTGATTGACTGTGTAACTTTGTAAAATTACAAATAACCGAAGCAAATAACCGGGAATATGCTAGATCATAGACCTTTGTTGTAGTATAGTTTAGAGACACGTTTATAATAATGGGGATCATAAGTAAATGCAGTTATTAAGTTTTGCTCTTTTTACACGTTTACATTACATATATGTCCTGTTAGTCTGCATACTCTGAAGGAATTTAAGGAAGACTGTTTGGCCAGTTGTTATTTAAAAAGCAGGGAGTTAAGGGTCATTTAGAAATGTATAATACAGTAAAATGCAGTGTGCAGCAAAGAACTATAAATAACTGAACCCCTCCAGAAGAGCAGTTTGACCCCCCCCAAACCCCCTCCTTCCACTCCCCTGCTTATTATGGCTAGTGGTGGATCTGGCAAATCGGCTAGCGAGGGATCAACCAGCACACCCGGTGTCAGCTTGCAGCAGAGGAAGCGTCTCTCTTCCATCTGTGACACATGTAAGGGCAAGATGCAGCTGGTGGCCGACCTGCTGCTGCTGTCCAGCGAGACCCGGCCGGTGATGACCTCCGAGGGCGTGGCGGTGGCCGACACCTTCGATCAGTGCCGCGACACGGTCATTGCCAGGACCAAGGAGCTGTCCATCCTCACCCACGACATCCAGAGCCAGCTCAACATGGGCCGCTTCACCGAGGTGGGGGACCGCCTCCTGGAGATGGCCAACCTGGTGGTGTCTCTGACGGAGTGCTCGGCCCACGCCGCTTACCTGGCAGCCGTGGAGACCCCCGGCGCTCTACCCTGCCTTCCGGGCCTGGTGGACCGCTACAAGGTGACCCGCTGCCGGCACGAGGTGGAGCAGAGCTGCAGCGTCCTCAGAGTCACGCCCCTGCCTGACCTCACCCCCCAGCTCCTCCTCGAGCTCTCCCAGAACATCTCCACCAACCTGAAGAATCTGACGGACATCTCGTCGCTCGCCAGCGAGAGGTCCAGGGACCGCTTTGCGAAGGAGCAGTTCAAGCTGAGCGTGAAGAGCATGAGCACGAGCGGCACCGCCTTCCTGGCCTGCGTCAAAGAGGTGAAGAGCCAGCCCAGCGAGCTGACCCGGAGCCGCTGCGTTCTCTTCAGCGCCGCTCTGGTCCAGGCGGTCAGCGCGCTTGTGGGCTTCGCCACAGAGCCCCAGTTCCTCGGAAGAGCCGCGAGTATCTCCACTGAAGGGAAGGGGGTACAGACTGCAGTGTTAGGGGGGGCCATGAGTGTGGTTTCAGCCTGCGTCCTCCTCACTCAGGGCCTCAGGGACGTCGCACAGCATCCTGAGAGCAGCTCCAAAATGGCGGACTACCGCGAGCGCCTGCGTAATTCGGCGTGCGCGGTGTCGGACGGCTGCACGCTGCTCACTCAGGCTCTCAGAGAACGCTCCTCTCCAAGGACTCTGCCGCCAGTAAACTCTCATTCTGTGAATTAGTTTAGGCAGAGGCAACGTGATCTCTGTCCTATTCTGACGTACCAAAGAGACTCACCTGGGTTATCCCTGTTCATCAGGTTTAGAATGACATCAGCAGAAGGCTGTCTGTGGGTCTGTCCATGTGGCTGAAGTGTGTTTGAGTGCTGAGCGATGAAGGTTTAGTGTCGCGCTGGATGTGGCTCTGACCTTGTCCCGCCCGCTCTCACCAACAGACAGCAGCTTCAAACCTGAAAAGTTTACCTCAGTTTCAGCCCAGAAGATGGATGTAGCCTGGCTGTGTGAACCTATGGTTGGCTGACCTACGAGTACATGTGCTTTGTGAGATTGGAAAAGTGATCTGAGTGTCTAAACGCTTGTTTTGTTTTGTTCAACGTGTGAATTCTTCATTGGTAAAAAGCTGCTGTGAGTGTGTGCCATAGGTTTTACACTATTTACCAGACTTCCCATAATATTTTTAAGTGTTCTGACCATGCATGTAATGGAGTATTTATTTCAACTATTAAAAATGTTGTTTCTGATATGCTGTTGTTGGGTTAAGTGATTTGAAAAGTTTGCCGGTATCTGTCTGAGCTAAATAAACTTTGCCTGTGGTATTCACTGCAAAAAAGACATTTGAAACACCACCTTTTAATAAGAGTTTTAATATATACTAAAAAGAAATAATTACAAATCAATGACAAGCTTTTTTGAAAAATATTTTATAAGGTTTAAAACATGTACCGCTTTTTTTGTTTTGCTATTACAACGTGGCAGACCTTGCTTATTTTAACAGATGTGTGTAGCATTTACAAGCTCCTTAATTCTGGAAGATTTGTATATGTTGTTATATGTAAAGGGGCTCTCTACTTTATTACATTCATTTTAATACTGACATACACTACATGAAATCTGATGCATTACACAGATATAGTTAAAAGCTTCCTACAAACCTAAGCTACAGGCAGGTGCACAATAACAACATATAAATAATGATATGAAAACTGTTCACAGTTGTTTGTTTACTTCCAGTTCATTATTATTTATTTATTTATTACAACCCTTAAAGTGATTTATGAAGGTTTGGTCTTGTTTACCTGGAAATGCTTTTGAATTAATGTAATGATAGAATGGGGAAATCAGTCATTGGAACAATAACCTCAGGGACCCCAAAACTACAAGTATAGAAATATCAGGGAAACAGAAATACAACATTGTGCTGGAAAATGTGTTGTAATAAATTATTATTGGATTATTGCAATATGCAAAAAAATAGGAATCCTTAATATAAGTTTAACTGTATTGATATTCTACTAAGTACATTGCTAAACTACAATAGTGGTTAATTAATTTAGTTAATCAACAGGAAAATGAAAGAGATGCTTTACATTTGTTGGTTTCAGACTTTCCCTGGAAATCTGGGAAATAGTAACAGGCCTTTTCTTACTATTTCATGAGAACAATCCACTGATTCATATATTTTAGATATTATTGGATAATAAAATAATTATTAGTTACAGCTTCAGTGTTCACAACGGGGAGGTAATGTTTTTCAGAGCCTAGGTAAATACCAGAGGCCTGTACTACGAATCCAGTTCAACATACCCTGGATATGTTTGAGTTATCTGGCTTGACCAACCCAAAACAAACGCGATCTCGCTAAGCGGTCCTACGACGGTTATCAACTCGGTAACTCAAGCCAGAGGGTGTTTCTCAATGTCGAGGAAGGCTGCTCCAGAGCCACTATTTCAAGCATACTACGTCATCGAGTGCCGCCGAAGGACTGTTCCAATGTCCAGCATACTTGGAATTCTACCGAGGCCAGCGTACTTCGTAGCGAGAAATTTCGAGGCTGCACGTGTCGACTCCGCGGTCTTAAAATCCCCACAATGCTTTGCGCACGGACCAATTTCCAAATCTTTGGCGGAAATCGCTCTCCATTTAAGGCGGGGCCTTGCATATGACGCACACCTGCACACCTGTTAGCCTGTTCCACAATTCTTCGTTTTCCGAGGCTAGGAAGGATTCTTGCCTCGCTTCTGAAGCAAGTGACTCGGAGGTATATGTGCTACCAAGCAAACGTCCTCGACATTGAGAAACACCCAGGGTGTCTCTGGGTGTTTCTCAATGTCGAGTACGCTTGCTTGGTAGCACATGTCAAGATCCGTGATCACCCTGTCGGCTGTTATTTTTCCAATAAAGACCGCCTTGGTGCACATTATCCCGCTTATTACATGGCCACAAACTAACGCCTTCACTCCCAATATTAAATTAAATGTATATTAAGAAATAAATGACATCTTCATTTAAATGAAGGCATTGATGTTTTCTGTGACTCTCCAAGTCTGTTCACAGTTTCTGTTCCACTAACAAGTCCTTAAACACTGCAGAGCCCATACCCTGTTCCTGTTTGTGTGTGTTATCAATGACCGGCTCACTGCACACTAACCCTTCTGGTTCAATTTCTAACGAAAATTTATTTTCTACTGCACTCGCGCGCTATAGCACACTCCTGAACATATATTTACCCTTCAAATAATGACATTTATTTATGTAAACAACATATTGTGCCATAACAATTTTCTGAAAAACAGCATACGAATACTACATTAGTTTGAATTAAGACAAAACTGCTAACAATCCTCCTATCCAGAAGGATTATTTACATAAAACCATAAATGTGTTTGGTTATAAAACTCATAATCAACAGACCAAACCTGGAGATTTTACTGCAAATTACAAATACCTTCCTGCATGAGGTTACTGTATTACAGGGCCTAATACGCTACATTTAACAACAGCGTTAAACTGTTAATAACAGCTTGTCATTTTAGTGTGTGAGACTCTCTGTGGCCTGACACAAAGCTTCTCTTAGCCTCCCTGACAGAACTAGGTGAAGCCAAAACTGTTGGCCCTCAACAGGAAGCCTCCAGCTGTGCTATCAGGAGTGGCTTCCTTCACACAACAACATGCTGCCGTCATAATGCCAGGCAAGGCTTCGCCCATTTCCTGCTGCAGGAGGGAAACACTTGCCTATCCTCTGTCCCGGGGGAAATATCACCCCCGCGGCGCTGACAACAGCCTCTCTGAGGAGGAGGAAGCTGCCAATGGACGAGACGAGAGGAAGATGGAGCTTTGATGGAGCTTTTATTCTGATTCTCACACACACACACACACACACACACACACACAACACAACACACACACACACACTAACCTGGTCTGTGTTGGTGTGAGCATTCTTTTTTGTTTTTTTAATTATTGTGTTTTTTATTATCAATAACGTGTGCCTACTTTATTTTATATTTCTCAATATGTAAATTTATGCTATCTACCTTTTCTGAACTATACTTCTGCTGTTGTAATAATGTACATTTCGCCTTTGCGGGACAAATAAAGGAATCCCGATTCTGATTCTGAAATTGCCTTGAAGCAGCTCTGCTGGGGTATGCAGGTAAACTGTAGCAGTGTTCAGGTGTTTAAGGTGGATGGCCTTCCTGTTTGCCAGGCAGGAGATCATATTAGGTTTCCAGGTGTGTTGTAGTAACCTGAGAGAGGCAAACTGATCCAGGCTGCATTATTCATGTTGGCTGATTGAATGACACAGTATAGGGATAAGCATTTCAAAAGAAAGACACAACGTCATGTAACTCTTCTGCTTTCTTATCATGCTTCAATATTCAAGGATCTACAAAACCTGTTCTTTCAAAACCAAAATGATCTGCTGAAGTGTGCAATAAATGACTTCTGACATCAAGAAGAGAACTGTTTTCTTAACTTTCTCTGGAATGTGTGGCACCATATTGCCTAACAAAATGTTTATGATCCTCAATTACCTTTTTAAAAAGCAAGTGTAAAAGATCACCTTTAGACCTGTAATGACTGTAACACAATGAAAGCAGGGCCGATATCTCAAATATACTGAGGACATGAGTCCAAGACCCCCACCTGCCCCTGGCCCCTAGAACTGATCAGACATCAAAGGTATTTCTTAAAATGATTCTTCTTTCCCATCATGGTCTAAATCAGGGGTGTCAAACTCAATTTCATCCCGGGCCACATCAGCATTATGGTTGCACTCAAAGGGCCGGTTGTAATTTTAATTATATATAAATATACATATGTAAATATATAATATATATAAAATAATGTATTATATTACATTGTTGGCCCTGCATTAGATTATTATCAGTTCTGGTTATTATTATCAGTTCTGGTCTTCTTAGGAAGACCAGACTACATCTGAAAGCAGAAGTCTAGGGCAAATAATTGAAAGCAAACATTCAACAATTACACCAATTGTATTGTATATTATATTCTTTGCAAGCTCTTGCGGGCCACATAAAATGAGGTCGCGGGCCGGATTTGGCCCCCGGGCCTTGAGTTTGACACCCCTGGTCTAAATCATTCAGGCTACCTTTCTGTGGTTGAACATCTTTTCATCCGTTATTTTCCGCTTATTAGGCGGAAGCAGAAGGCCAACCAGGTCAAAGCAGACACCCACCCATTCGCAATTTTTTCCAGCTCCTCCTGGAACCCCGAGGCACTCCCAGGCCAGAAGAGATACATTATCTCACAGCGTGGTCTGTCCAGTAAAATGTGCCCAGGAAAGCCTCATAAGGGAGGCAGACAGGGGGCTTCATGTGGCCCCTTTCAACATGAAGGAGCAGCTGCCCCACCCAGTGCTCCTTCTGGATTTCTGAGCCCCTCACTGTATCTCTGAGACCTAGTCCAGCCACCCGACGAATTAAACTAATGCCGTCCGCTAGTATCTAATTTTTTCAGTCACTACAGACAATGTTATTCTTTATAGGCTAATATTCCTTCGACAGGTGTTTATTTGTGTCTGTCTTAATTTGGACAGATTTGTCAAAGCGTTAGAACTCAACTCTCACAAATGCAGAGATAAAACTTTAAATGTGTGCAGTTCAGATCAAGGCTGATTACATCAATCGCACCTCCAGTAAAAACCCCTACTGATATGGCGTTGCGGCTTGAGTGATTTTATCACAAGATAGTCTTCATTTATTTATTTTTTGTGCTTTGTTGAAGTTCAGGCTGTAACAGTGTGCATGTTCTCCGTGGTTGAAGGCTTTGTGTAACCCAGGTTAAAAACACACTGCGCAGTCAGTCCTAGCAGGCTCCCGTAGCTCAGTATAAATACATAGCAGCCAGGTCACTTCCGCTTCTCTTGCTGGTCGGCGTTTGTGATGCTAGTTGCTACATTGATGCTAGTTGCTACACACAGTGATCCCTCCACGATTCCTCAACGATTCATATTTTGTTAACAATTGCTGCAATCAGCGTTGAGTCTTGTGTTAGCAGAATGTATTTTAAATGTTTAGAATTATTGAAAAATGACCAGAACGTGCCCTGCTAGCTTAGCGGCTAGTGGTTAGCATTTTCAATGGAAATGTACATTGAAATAGCTCCCGTTAGCTTAGCAACTAGCGGTTAGCATGCAATTAGTATTTTACACAGAAATATCCTATGCATGGGTCTTCACTGTCCCCTATCAGCCCTGAAGTATTGTTTTGCTGTTTACTGGCTGAATTTAAACCGATTAATGTTTTGTATAGAAAAGGATATAGAAATGTTGTACAACCAGAAATGTATTTATTTTATTTAAGAGATGTATTTCTATAAGAGATGTATTTGTTTTATTTAAGAGATGTATTATACAAGAGATGTATTTATTTTATTTAAGAGATTTATTATACAAGAGATGTATTTATTTTATTTAAGAGATTTATTTGTATTTAAATGCTTAAAGGAAAGATACTAATTATTCCTTGTGACCTTTTTCAGTTTTTTTTGTACGGATATGTTTTGTTTGCCAGGTGCTTGCCGCACCTGATGACCTTTTCTGGACCATAATTGCGAGCTGAGATTGGAATAAACCTACCCTCCCTGCCACATGATGTGGTAGGATTGAACTGAAATTAACCTAACAAACGGAAATTAATGAACTTTACCCCGGGAACCTTTTTTTTTTTTTTACTGGGCACAACCCCAGAAAAATTATTATGTAAATGTGATAACGTGTTAATATCTTGTGTGGAATACAAATATTTTGTTTTGGAAAGCATACCTTGTTTCAGTGTTGTTTTTCACACACATTGAGCTCCATAGTCGTTCCTAGTTCTTCTGAACATTTCATCTAATTACAGCTAATACACATGCTAAATAGTGGCGAGCTAGCTAGGAGCTCAATAAGTGTGAAGCCATTGTATGTTTGGGGTTTAAGTCATTTCTGTTATCTTGTTTACACGTACATTTCAAATGGGTTTCATTCAGTCTTCAGATGTTTTTGTATCAGTAAGACTGCTAATGATCACAGAGGATGATACATCTACATCTGAAGACTGAATGAAATCCATTTGAAATGTACGTGTAAACAAGATAACAGAAAAGACTTAAACCCCAAACATACAATGGCTTCACACTTATTGAGCTCCTGGCTAGCTCGCCACTATCACCTGAATGGAAAAATCGCATTACGGAAAATCTCAATAGCATCCCACAAGTCTTTGCAAAACATGATCTTGATTTTGGCAGAACTGATAAAGTTACTCATCACATCAAACTTTCAGAAGAAACCTCATTCAAGCACAGAGCAAGACCAATCCATCCTCAAGACATCGACGCTGTACGGAAACATCTTCAGGAACTCCTTGAATCAGGAGTAATCTGGGAATCTGAGTCTTCCTTCTCATCACATCAAATTAAATCTACAAACAATCAAAGACGCTTATGCTCTGCCAAAGCTTGAAGACACAGCACTCTCCGGTTCTAAGTGGTTCTCAGTACTCGATCTGAAAAGTGGATATTATCAAATCGAAATGGACGAAGCAGATAAAGCGAAAACTGCCTTTGCGTGTCCCTTAGGATTTTGGGAGTTTAATCGCATGCCCCAAGGAGTTACGAATGCACCAAGCACTTTCCAGCGCCTCATGGAGAAATGTATGGGAGACATGAATTTGAAAGAGGTCCTTGTCTTCATCGATGACATAATTGTGTTTAAACTTAAGAGAACTTCAGTCATTTCTTGGCTTTGCTGGGTACTATAGACGATTTGTAAAAAACTACTCTGCAATCGTCAAACCCCTCCACGATCTCACGTCTGGGTATCCACCATCACAGAAGAAATAAAAACTAACGTTACGTGCAGAAAAATACCTGAATCCGAAAGAGCCTTTTCATGGCCGTTGGATATGTCAACATGCCTTTGAAACATTCATCCATAAACTCACCACTGCCCCCATCCTTGCTTTTGCTGATCCTCAAAAGCCTTACATCCTTCATACTGACGCCAGCTCCACTGGCCTTGGAGCTGTGTTATATCAAGAGTAAGAAGGAGTTAAGAGAGTAACTGCCTATGCCAGCAGAGGACTTTCCCGTAGTGAATCCAATTATCCAGCTCACAAACTCGAATTCCTTGCCCTCAAGTGGTCTGTAACAGAAAAACTCAGTGACTATCTGTTAGGGGTGTAACGGTTCACAAACATTTCGGTTCGGTACGTACCTCGGTTTTTAGGTCACGGTTCGGTACGTTTTCGGTACAGCAGAAAAAATGATCTCAAAACATAAAATATTTTTTGGGTTTTTAATTATTATTAAACTGAATAATGTATTCACTCAAATAAATACAAAATATAATAAAATAAACATTAAGGTGCAGCATTTCAATGAACTGAAATAATCTGTATATGAACTTTACTGTACTAGTACTCACAAAACATAAAATATTAGTTTTGGGTTTTTAATTATTATTAAACTGAATATTCACTCAAATAAATACAAAATATAATAAAATAAACATTAAGGTTTAGCATTTCAATGAACTGAAATAATCTGTATTTAAACTTTACTGTACTAGTACTCACAAAACATAAAATATTAGTTTTGGGTTTTTAATTATTATTAAACTGTGAATATTCACTCAAATAAATACAAAATATAATAAAATAAACATTAAGGTGCAGCATTTCGATGAACTGAAATAATCTGTATTTGAACTGTATTGTACTAGTACTCACCTAAGCAGCCAGCTTGACATTAGGACTTGCTTGCTTGTCATTGTATTTTCATGTTTTTTTTAAGAAAAATTCACTTGTCCACATTGCTTGCCAAAAGGGCAGATCTGCTGGCACTAACAATGTCTCCTGCTGTGGAGAACACCCTCTCGCTAGGGACAGACGTAGCAGATACAGCCAGGTAGCGCTTTGCTAACATGGCAACATAAGGATATTTGGCGTTTGTAATAGCTTTGGCTCGGTCTGAACTGTTTGCGAGTGTGGAGGCTTAAATGCTAGTGGGAGTTGGGTTTGCACTTCAGTCTTTTTTCTTTTGGTACCGGTGATATTCACGTTCGGGTGATGCCTTTTCAAATGAGTGTGCAAGTTTGATGTATTGCCAGCCGCGTAACCAATTTTACTTGAACAATGCCGACAAACAGCTTTGGTTCGGTCCACCTGTCTTTGTCCGTCATCCTTGTACGTAACTGCGAAACCAAAATGTTCCCAAACCGGAGACTTCAATGATGCTGGAGGATTTTCGAGCTCAACTTTATCTGCGTTCGCCATTTCGACAGTTCCTCAAATGACTGACTACATTTGAACGCATCCCTGTGACCAGCTCTCATAGTATGCCTCTTGTCCAATGAAATGACTTGGTCGCTCTGAAGCGTCGAACCCAATGTGAGCAATTTACACTGAACGCTGCGACGCAGCACCTGAGATTACTTCCAAAAAGTTGTTCACGTTCTCAATTTTTTACGTTTAACGTTATATTCGTTCGGTACACTTCGGTACACACGTGTACCGAACCGAAGGGCCCATACCGAATAATTTCGGTACAAATACGTATACCGTTACACCCCTACTATCTGTATTACATTACATGTCACTTGTTAGACGCTTTTATCCAAAGCAACTTACATACTCAATACTGTGGGCAATCCCCACAGGAGCAATTTGGGGTGAAGTGTCTCAGGGACACAATGACATGCTGACTGCAGTGGGGTTTGAACCTGTGACCCCCTGATCCGAACACCAACGCACAACCCACTGCACCACAACCCACTGCACCACACGCCTCCTTATGTATGGCAATCCTTTCACAGTGGTGACCGACAACAACCCCCTCACTTATATTCTAACATCAGCCAAACTGGATGCAACCAGTTACAGAGGGCTTGCAGCACTATCCACCTTTTCTTTTAAAATCCTGTATCGTGCTGGCAAACAAAGCGCAGATGCCGATGGACTTTCCAGCAGACCGCATGGTGGGCTCATTGATGATCAGAAATCAATGAAGGAAAGGGAGAGAATTTGGAAATTCGCCCAACAGCATCTGTCTGATCCTGCTTTTATCCCCATTGAGCAATCCACTATACAAGCCATTTGTGATAGACAGCTGACGAGGACACGAGTATGTTTGCTGTCGTTTCAACTGTAAATGTACAGTTGAAACGACAACAAACATACTATCGCCCTTGTGCAGTCCATGTCCACTTCAACTGATGTACTACCGGACAGTTTTGTAAATGACTGTCAGTTTGAATCCTCATTCACTCCTCAGCTTACTGAGACTGAGATAGCAGAAACACAAAGAGCAGACCAAACCATCAGGCATATCATCTCTCAATTGGAACATGGAGAAACAGCACCACCCACTTTGAGGGATGAACTCCCTGAGTTGCCCCTTCTCCTCCGAGAACTGAATCGTTTGGAGCTCCAGAACAACATTCTTGTTAGGAGGAGGCAAATAGGAACTCAACGCTCTCATCAGATTGTCCTGCCGCCTGAATTCCGTCACCAAGTCCTGAGGATTGAACTGAAATGAACGTAACAAACGGAAATTAATTAACTTTACCCTGGGCAGAGTTCCCGTTAGCCGGTAATTACCGGACTATGACCGGTAAAATATGCTGAAGACCGGCAAATCTAAATCTCTCCGGTCAAAATGTCCAGTCAAAATAATGTCCCCTTAGCGCAATACCGCATCAGTTGCGCCACTTATGTGACAGACAAAAGAGTATGTGACAGACAAGAATAGTCAATTCTAATGTCCAACACTTAATGTGGAGAAAGAGATGTCCTGTATGGGTTGATTGTGCGTTGATCTGTTGGTAATGCCTCGGGGTTCCGGTGGGCATGTAAATGCATCATGCTGCGCAATACTTTGCGGCCTCACCCGGTTGCATAGCGACGCTTATTGTTTAGGTGTCTTTTAATAAGCAGGTCGTCATATCATTAGCTAGAACTAGCTAGATCTGATCTACACGACAACATGGGTCACATGGGAATAGAAAGAACTCTAGACTTGGTTCGTGCCAGATTTTATTGGCCAAGAATGTCCACTGATGTCTACAACAAGATAAAACGTGTGAGAGGTGTGTAAAAAGAAAAGCTTTGCCTGAAAAAGCTGCACCTCTTGTAAACATAAGAACCACAAGACCTCTTGAACTTGTTATGGATTATCTGTCGTTAGAACCGGACAGAAGTGGAACTAAGGACATTCTTGTCATCACAGATCATTTCACCAAGTATGCCATTGCTATTCCCACACCCAACCAGAAGTCCAGGACAGTAGCTAAATGTCTATGGGAAAACTTTTTCATTCACTACGGAATTCCAGACCAACTACACAGCGATCAGGGACCGGACTTTGAATCCAGGAAAATAAAGGAACTATGCCAAATCACAGGAATTCATAAGATAAGGACTACACCATACCACCCAAGAGGAAACCCGGTTGAGCGTTTCAATCGCACACTCTCAGTGTAAGAAAACGTTTTTAGAGAGTACTTGTCCATGGACAAGTGAGTTTGGCAATTTACTTGTCCGAATACATTTTTCACTTGTCCAGAAAAATAGATCGGCATCGTATTTTACATTTTCCCACGGTTTTTATTGTAAGATTTTACTGCATCACACATAGGGTTGGGTATCGTTTGGATTTTAACGATTCCGGTTATTTTCGGTTCTCGATTCCGGTTCTTTGAGAGGGTAAGATAAGTCCCATGACAAACTGGGAGAAAAACATATTTATGAAAACATTAAGTCAAATCTGTATTCCTATTTACAAATCACTTCATACTGTTTAATTTAGTTACGGTTATTGAATACAATTATATAAAAATAATTGTTTAGTTAGTACTAAGTGGTGCAGTTTGAGAATGTACAATTGGCCCAGTCTCCTCTGATGTTACACTGCAACCTGCCTGTGAGACAGAGTCCAACCACACAGTCTGTGCACATGTCCTGCAATACACATGCTGCAGCTGCCCAGCTGCTCACTGTTTGTAAAAGTAAATAAATAGTATTTTCATTTCAATAATGTACTTTCTATACCCTGCTTCATAAACAATACTGACATCCCTGTGCTCCTCCGAGTCTGGGGGTCCGTGGATGTGAGGACAGCGCGAGGACACAGACAGGGAGGCTGATTTAATTCATAAAGGAAATGGCGGTTAATATTAACAATATAGGAGCTAAAACGCTTAATAACCTTCATTACGTGTTAGAGAAAGAACATAAGAAAGTTTGACAAATTTAAACGGGCAGCGAATCCGCTGTGTGTAGAAAGAGAGAGAGAGAGAGGGACGCTGAGCTGCACCGTGCAGCGATCAGCTGATACAGCAACACGATACGGAGCATAGGGAGAGAGAGCTGCGGTCCGCGGTGTTATTTGTTCTTACTCGGAACCGAGCTTTGCTTCCCAAGCCTGCCACTGTGCTACGCGTCCCGCCCCGCCCCGTCTAACAGTACAGAAAGCGGCGAGATGCATTTCCTTAGGAATCGACAAGCAAAACCACAACAATGGCGGACACGGACAATTTGTTCTGCCTTTCGTAAACTGAATTTATCAATAATTTGTCAATAAATATGGGCGAAAAACGTCACTTGTCCATCGGACAAGTCAATTGAAAGATCTACTTGTCCGATATTGTAAAGAACACGTCCCGGACGGTGAGACGTGTGCTTTTTCGCACACTGCACTCTTGAGTATGCTTGGAACCTTGAAAGAGTCAGACAAAACGCATTGGAAGGACTTTGTGAAACCCCTTGTACACGCCTACAACTGCACAAAGAATGACGTTACAGGATTCTCACCATACGAACTCATGTTTGGACGGCAACCACGCCTACCAATTGACTTAGCCTTTGGACTACCTCTTACAAATAAACAACATACATCTCACTCTCAGTATGTCCAAGATCTAAAGTCTCATTTGGAGGAGAGCTACAAGATAGCAACTGGAAACGCAGAAAAGATCATGCTGAAGAACAAAATGAGATTTGACAAACATGTCATTGCTGCTGATCTTTCCGTTGGAGACCGTGTCCTCGTCAGATATGTACGTCTGAGAGGAAAACCTAAGCTATCAGACAAATGGGAATCTGAAGTGTATGTTGTTACCAAAAGAGCTGGAACATTTCCTGTCTACAGTCAGGTCAGAGAAAAAAAGATAGTCTGCAAAGTACATTACATAGAGATCTTCTTCCTTGTGGGTACCTATCTGCCCCAGAAATCCCAATTCCGAAACAAATCCGCAAGCCCATTACTCGTTCCAACACAGAACATCTAAAAAATCACGTCGACATTGATGAAGATGAGAACCCAATATACTGGTACAGTGAATTGCCCATCTCTGAGCTTTCAAGATTCACCACCATACTTGACATACCAGCAGATCCCATTAGTTCTCCTTCCAGCACAATACTACCAACTACCAATAGCACAGCCTCTGTTGGTAGAGCAGCAGAGGAAGCTGCTCAGAACCTCTCTGAACTGAAAAGAACTGAAAAGGCACCAGCAAAAATTGCTGAAGAGGAACTAGCGGACATTGCTGAAGAGAAAAAAGCGGACATTGCTGAAGAGGAAAGGGCCCGTTCCTCTGAAAACGATGACTTGCCAATCTCCACTTCAGACAATGTGGATGAACTTCAAAGACGTTCAACTAGGAACAGGAAACCACCAGAACGACTTCGCTACGCAAAACTTGGACAACCAGTATTCGACACCTTCCATACACTGTTTCATGGGTTGGCTACTGCCTTCACATACGCCTTAACAGACTGAGCTTCCCTTGCTAACATCGCAGCAACCAATTAGCACACAACTAGTTCCATGTCCGAGACGTACATGAGATCAGGGGGGGGAAGTGTAACCCAGGTTAAAAACACACTGCGCAGTCAGTCCTAGCAGGCTCCCGTAGCTCAGTATACATAGCAGCCAGGTCACTTCCGCTTCCCTTGCTGGTCGGCGTTTGTGATGCTAATTGCTACATTGATGCTAGTTGCTACACACAGTGATCCCTCCACGATTCCTCAACGATTCATGTTTTGTTAACAATTGCTGCAATCAGCGGTGAGTCTTGTGTTAGCAGAATGTATTTTAAATGTTTAGAATTATTGAAAAATGCCCGGAACGTGCCCTGCTAGCTTAGCATTTAAATGCTTAAAGGAAAGATACAAATTATTCCTTGTGACCTTTTACAGGTCAGGTTTTTTTGTGCGGATATGTTTTGTTTGCCAGGTGCTTGCCGCCCCTGATGACCATTTCTGGACCTTGATGGCGAGCTAAGATTGGAATAAACTTACCCTCCCTGCCACATGATGTGGTAGGATTGAACTGAAATGAACGTAACAAACGGAAATTAATTAACTTTACCCTGGGCAGAGTTCCCGTTAGCCGGTAATTACCGGACTATGACCGGTAAAATATGCTGAAGACCGGCAAATCTAAATCTCTCCGGTCAAAATGTCCAGTCAAAATAATGTCCCCTTAGCGCAATACCGCATCAGTTGCGCCACTTATGTGACAGACAAGAAGAGTATGTGACACACAAAAGAGTATGTGACAGACAAGAATAGTCAATTCTAATGTCCAACACTTAATGTGGAGAAAGAGATGTCCTGTATGGGTTGATTGTGCGTTGATCTGTTGGTAATGCCTCGGGGTTCCGGTGGGCATGTAAATGCATCATGCTGCGCAATACTTTGCGGCCTCACCCGGTTGCATAGCGACGCTTATTGTTTAGGTGTCTTTTAATAAGCAGGTCGTCATATCATTAGCTAGAACTAGCTAGATCTGATCGATATGGACATAAACGCGAGTAAAGTCTAATCTGAGGGGAGAGAGAGATCAGCTGCTGCTGACGAGTCGACACGCAGCTCTGCATGATCACCTGCAGCGGTGAGCGGAACAAAACACACTTCAGGTTAGAATATCACACGTAGCTATTTTAATGACCTCTCAAACTACCTAAACTAGTTATAGATATGTTTAGTTTTACTGTCGGGTCACTCATTACTGGATCCGCGAGCTGCATGATACTGACGGGCTGTCAGGAGAGGGAGAGAGCGCTCCGTTTATTGTTCCCGTGTTATTGTAAATTACTGTACACTTTTGAATAGTTAATTTACTATAATTAGTTTGTTTAATATCGAATCATATCAATTCGTTTTAAAGCTCAATAAATATCAAAGAAGACTTTTCCGGCACTTTTCTAATTTTGTCCGGAAGATTTAAACTTTAACGGACATTTTGACCGGCAAAAAAATATTCTAACGGGAACTCTGACCCCGGGAACCTTTTTTTTTTGTCTTTTGCCTTTACTGGGCACAACCCCAGAAAAATTATTATGTAAATGTGATAACGTGTTAATATCTTGTGTGGAATACAAATATTTTGTTTTGGAAAGCATACCTTGTTTCAGTGTTTTTCACACACATTGTGCTCCATAGTCGTTCCTAGTTCTTCTGAACATTTCATTTAATTACAGCTAATATATAATGCTACACTTGCCTCTGGTGTGTGTGTGTGTGTCTGTGTGTGTGTGTGTGTGTGTGTGTGTGTGTGTGTGTGTGTGTGTGTGAAATATAAAGAAAATAAAACATAACAACATGGTTAGGGGTTTTGCTAGGCAAAGAGTGGGTTGTTACATTACATGTCACTTGTTATACACATGTCGTATATATATTTGCATACATTGGCTTTGTATTTGGCAAAAAATGAGTAGATTTAAATTATATTATTTTGTATTATTATTAAAGAACTAGGGACAACCACATCAGACCCATTTTATTATTAAAATATTCAATGATTCATAAATAGTGGTCTTTATCATATGCCAATGCATTGTGCTGTTTTGATAGGCTGAACATCTTTCCCATAATGCACTCATTAGATCTTTCCAGATGGCACTCCCCAGCAGATGTGGTTGTGTGATGGGCGGTGATCCTGGGTTGTTGCAGGTGATGGAACTAAACCGTGGTTCCCCTGCCTTGACATCTGCTCTGTTTCACTGAAAACACCCTTGGTCCACACTCAGCTGCACCGCGTGGAAACTTGGCTGTATGTCAATTCCATTTTTAATTCCCGGCCCGGCCCTTCTTTGGCTCCCGCTGCAGTACAGGACTGACTTCACCTTGTTGAGACCCTCTTTTTCTTTTCAGGGTGTGCATGTATGGTTGCCACGGACACGTTTCCTCCCACACTCAGATCTTTGAGCCACAATGGTTTCAGGATCTCTTTTTGTATTCAGAGTAGTTAGAAAGCTTCCCAGTGATGAGTGGAAGGTGTACACATTGTTAACACAAAGCAACTCACAGTACACAATTAATATCCTGTCCCAGCCCTACCCTGCTCACCATTGTCCTCACACACACACACAAACACAATGTTTACACTGGCTCCTCATTCAACCTCTGCAGTCACCGTTTCAACTTTACCGGGCATCACCTCATCCCTACATACTTTGGGAAAGTGTGTGTCATTTCCCTGTGATGTGATCACCATTCACATATCCTGTTTCAGGCACTTCCTCTTGTCTTGAAGCCAGGTAGAGGGTGGGTGAAGTGGAAGACTAAAGGTCTAAAGATAGTGACTGAGGATGTATGTGGTGTTTAAAGGCTGCTGTCAGCATGCTTACACTCACAATGATCAAAAACAATGTTCCCCATCAGAGTTTGGTGTGTTAGGATGCTAAAATACGGTTGTTTTACACCTAACCTATCTAGTAAAATAAGTTGAGGTCCAATTGTGAAAATGATCAATCTTGGCTCTGAAACAGCACTGTTTTCAGCCATAGTCCTAGCCAATCAGAGGCAGCATTTGGCATTTCATGCCTTTGCCATAGTATGTTTCGTAATTTTACATTAAACCTTCACCATGAGCCTTTCCAAGGTGGAGCACCAAAAGAACTTTGCCTGATGAGGGCCAGCACTGGTTATATCTGACTCTGTGCGCTTCAGAGTCCAGTTCATTAAGTAAGCTGGAAGAAGTATTCAGATCTTCTACTTAAGTAAAAGTAGCCTTACTACAGTCCTGCATTCAACATTTTACTCTTGTAAAAGTACAAAAGTATTGACATCATCATACTATATTATATTATAGTTCACATACAAAATGTTAATTTTTTTTATTATGCAGTACATCTTTGTGAGCGTTCGGGCTCACGATAGGGTTAAAAATGACGGAAAGATAAAGTTGGGTAGTAAAAAAACAACAAAGTTTATTGAAAACGGAGGGAGTTAACACAAAACATAGGCACCAATCTGTTCCTCTATTCGTTGAGGTGGCTGGGTGATAGACGGTCCTCTTCTCAGGGCCCAGTCTACTGCAAGAGAGACCAGGTTACCAGCATGCTTTTTACTGAGAGCCTGATTCTGATCAGCTGTCTGGCCTCCGGCTGAGCCACTCCCAGCACCCCGGCCGAAAGCTGACTCCCCCCCCCCCCCCTCTGCCGAGGAAATCAGCCACGACCACTCGGTTACCCGGCCTGTGGATCAGCTTGAAGTTAAACGGCTGTCACGCCAGATACCAACGAGTAATCCGGGCGTTGGCATCCTTCATGCAGTGGAGCCACTGGAGCGGGCATGGTCCGACCAGAGGGTGAAAGGGCGCCCCAGGAGGTAGTAACGCAGGGTGCTGACCGCCCACCGTATGGCAAGGCACTCCTTTTCCACCGTACTGTAGTTCACCTCCCTCTAGATGAGCTTCTGGCTAATGTACAGTACGCGGTGGTCAACCCCCTCTACCTGCTGGGACAAAACGGCCCCCACCCCCCCACGCTATTCAAGGTGTTGGTTTGCAACACGAAAGGGAAAGAGAAGTTAGGGGTGTATAAGAGCGGCTTTCCACAGAGGGCTTTTTTAACCCTCTCAAACGCCAGTGACACCGCTCCGTCCACTGGACCGGATCTGAAGCACCCTTTCGGGTCAGGTCGGTCAGGGGCCTGGTCAGCTCAGAAAAGGACGGGATGAACCGCCTGAAGTAGCCGGCCAGCCCCATGAACCTCCTGACCTCTTTTTTCGTCTTGGGCACCGGACAGGCGGAAATGGTGGCTGTTTTTTCGATTTGTGGCCGCACCTGCCCGCCGCCCAAGTGGTACCCCAGATACCGTACCTCCCTCCGTCCAACCGCACACTTCTTCGGGTTGGCCGTGAGCCCTGCGTGCCACAGGGCCTCGAGCACTGCCCCCAACTGCTGCATATGCTGCTCCCAGTCCTTCTCCCAAGAAGGCCATTTTTCCCTTAGACTCTTGTGATAAGGGGATCTGCCAATAGTCCTTGGTTAAATCCAGTGTCGTATAAAAGCGAGCAGTGCCTAGCCGATCCAGGAGTTCGTCGACCCGGGGCATTGGATAAGCATCTAATTTGGACACCTCATTAACCCTGCGGTAGTCCACACAGAACCGGATTGACCCGTTGGACTTGCGTACCAGCACTAGGCCTGTCACGATAATTAATTTTGTTGGACGATAAATGTTCCCGGAAATTATTGCGATAAACAATAATATTGTCGGCACCGTTGTAAGACCATTTTAGACCACTGACATAAACATTGCAAATGAAATGTGAACAAATATTTAAATATATAAATTATATATAATTTATAAAACAAATACATTAAATTATAAAACATTTATTAAATAAATCACACGCAACCAAAACAATAAATTAAATAGATTCAGGCTGGAAAACAGAGCTCTCTTGTGGCCAAAACACGCAGTTGCATTTGTGAAAATGCAGTAGTAAAAAATGTTTTTAAAAAATAAAGTAAGTCGGGAAGGTGGGGGCTCTCCATCTCCAGCTGCCCTGTTTGCTCCAGCTGGGAAAACGGAATGGGGTGGTTGTGTTTCAGGTGCAGTTTAAGGTTGGTCGTATTGCTAGCTTTTGTTGCTACCTTTTTAAAACAAATGTGACATACCGCTCATTCAAGTCCGTAGGTTCGCCTCGTTGATTTGGCTTAAATCCAAAATATTCCCACACCAGAGATGTAGAATTAGGTTTTGTAGTTTAGCTTAGTGGTGCTTGTGCTGCAGCGCGCCTGGCCGGTAGACACAGCGTGCCTGGCTAAAATGCTGGTCACATCCTTATGTAAACAAACACGCATGTAAACGGCAATTTATCGAGGTCAGAAAAGTTATCGAGTTCATTTTTATTTATCGTACGATAAGTCAATTAATTGCTTATCGCGACAGGCCTAACCAGAACGACGGGGCAGCACCAGTCACTGGTGGACTCTTCTATTACTCCCATCTCTAGCATGGCCTGAAGCTCCGCCTGAACAATTTTCCTTTTGTGTTCAGGCATCCGATAGGGCCGTGAACGAATCGTCACACCCGGGGGCGTTTCTATGTGGTGGTGAATGCGAGAGGTGCGCCCTGGTAGCGGGGAGAACACATCGGCAAACTTCTCTCTGATCCGGTGAGAGATGGTCATCACAACAGACCGGGGCTATTGTTGTTTTTAAATTACCTCCGGTCCCACCTCTCTCCATGCTTTAAGGAGGTTAAGGTGGTAAATCTGTGGTGCTCCCCCCCCTGTCAGAACGCACCACCTCATAATCTTGGCCATGGAGAAAGTGTCCTCTGACCAGCATGGCATTTCTAACTTGACCGGCTTGCGCTGTCCAGCAAACACGGAAGTTGGATGTTGCGTGCAGGTGCAAACCAGCGCGTCAGTCCGTTCGACAAACAACAACATGCTTACAAAAGCAACAGGACCATAAATCCTGTTTTCAAAAAACACCGCAAGTTCAATTTATTTAAAACTGTTAATCACTCTTTAGTGATCTGGGATCAACAACACAAACCGAAGGGCATCTTTGGAGGACATTTGAACATCCGTAGCCTCACACCTAAAGCTGATCAAGTCTATCATCTTCTTCATGATTCCAATTTAGATTTTTTAGATTTTCTCTGCCTATCAGAAACATGGCTTCATACCAACTCTCCATCCGCTGCATTGCATGTGCCAGGCTATCAAAGCTTTAGACAAGATCGATCTTACGGAAGAGGGGGTGGGGTTATGATTTATGTCAAAGACCATCTCAACTGTCATCAAATATGCTGGCCTTTTAACCATGACTTGGAATGTCTTGGATTAAAAATAATGCTGTCCCCTGAAATGTCATTTGTGCTCATTGTTGTTTATCGTCCACCCTCTTCAAATAATGACTTCTACACCACATTCAAAAAACTTCTTAAAGCATGTGATTTCAAAACAGAAGTAATACTGCTTGGTGACCTGAATTGTAACTGGTTAGACAAGACAAGTAGGAAAGCCCTTAAGCAAATCACAGATAGTTTAGACTTAACACAAATGACAGAAGGACCAACCAGAATAACCTCATCCTCACAGACACAAATAGACTTAATATTAAGTAATAAACCTGAGAGAGTGGATAAAACATTTAATTTCATCACTGGACTATCTGACCACAACTTAATATTAATATCCAGAAAACTCACAAAGAAACGGTTCCACCACTCTTACAAACCTCTGGAACAACTAAGAATACCGAAAAATGAATTTGCAAACTTTGAGCAAGCTGTGCAACAGACTGACTGGGAAAGTATGCTAACTGGGAGCAGTGTAGAAGCAGACAGCCAAATGTTTGCGACCAAGCTACATGATTTAGTGGAGATGTTCTCCAGAAAAATGAAAAGTGGAAAAAACAAAAACAATGCACTTCCTTGGTTCAATACGGACATATTGAACTTGATGAAGGAAAGAGACGTGCACTGAAAAGAGCGCTGAAAACTAAATGAACTACTGACAGGCATAGGTTTACTTCATTACGTAACAAAGTAACTCAAACATCAGAAAGGCCAAAGCCAACTTCTTCATAACAATAATTAATGAGGCAAAAGGTAACACTCAAATCATTTGGGAACAGATTAAAACCTCACTGGGAATCAAGCACAGGCCAAAAAAGCAGCTAGAACTAAAAGAGAATGGTAACCTAGTGCAAGACCCAGAACAACTTGCCATAGCTTTTAATAAATATTGTATCAACTCAGTAGATGAGAGCGCACAGAACTTTCCCTTGAGAGCAGAATATCAAAGTCGACGAAAGTAAGATGTCCTTTTACATTCAACCCATATTGGAATTAAAAACCAAAGCAAGTATTAATTCTCTTAAAACTTCGACAGCTAAGGACACATACGCTATGGATTCTACAATGCTTAAATCACTGCAAGATTACCTAGTCTGCCCTCTTACCCAAATCATCAATTCATCTGTATCACATGGGACATTCCCAAGTGCATGGAAGACTGCAATTGTAACCCCCATTTTCAAGTCAGGTGACCCTCTGAACATCAACAACTACCGCCCAATTAGCATCTTACCTGTAGTATCCAAGGTGGCTGAGAAGTGGGTGTCAGAACAGCTTGTCTCCTTCTTAAACAACAGTCCATTTCAACTTCATCCCATGCAGTTTGGCTTCAGGGCAAATGATTCAACCGAAACAGCCAACTGCTTTTTTATAGAAAAGGTCAAAGCAATGGTTGCCAAAGGAGGTGTTGTTGGTGCAGTATTCCTGGATCTACGCAAAGCTTTTGATACAGTCAATCATAAGGTCCTTCTGTCCAAACTGTCAGCTTTTAACTGCTCTCCATTAACACTCAGTTGGATTGAATCATACCTCACTGGTAGGCGTCAGCATGTTACCGTCAATAATCGACTCTCTCCAGCTCTAGACTTAAGCACCGGAGTACCACAAGGTTCAATACTTGGTCCACTTCTTTTTACCCTATATATTAATGACCTGCCATCTGTCTGTCCTGATGTGGAAACACAGCTATATGCCGATGACACCGTGATATATGTGCATGCCAATACAAAGCAAAAGGCTGCAGATAAACTGACCTCAGCTTTAGGGCTGATCACTAGCTGGCTACACCGCTCCTGTCTTCAACACAAACAGGTCTAATTATATGACATTAAAAAGGCGGGAGAAAACACAAAGGCATGAAGTAAAACATGACAAAAGGAGAAAATACACTGTATAAAATAATCAAACTCAAAACATGAAACACAAAAAACAAGATCAACAGAAACATTATGCAGAACATACATTTGTACAGTTTATTTATTTTTGTATCAGTTTTTTTTTAACTGTGGCCCTAAATTCCAATGCATCTGCCTTTAGACGTTGTCCTCTACTGTATAGCTAAACATTTACTGATTTTAAGCACGAAAAAGGCAATATGAATAACAATGAGAGCGGTCCATGGGGTGAGCTTAAGGGGTTGTGTGTGTGTGTGTTTGTGTGTGTGTGTGTGTGTGTGTGTGTGTGTGTGTGTGTGTGTGTGTGTGTGTGTGTGTGTGTGTGTGTGGTGCGTGCGTGCGTGCGTGCGTGCGTGCGTGCGTGCGTGCGTGCGTGCGTGCGTGCGTGCGTGGGTGCGTGCGTGCGTGCAAGCTAATGTGAACCAGCAGCAACATTCAAAGTGTGTGACGTCATGCCTCCCTGCTGCCTCTGAGACCCCGCTAAAACTTAACTTTAACTTTGGAGACTAGGGAACCGGAAGTTGTAAAATGCTAATTTATTTCTGGGTTTTAGTACTCATTACTTCAACACTCTATTGGTGCAGGACAACAATACCCAACTCCAATTAGCTTGGCTTGGTAATGTCCCCCAGTGAACACATCTCTAATGTCATTATCACTTACTCCAGACTGATGCTGGTTGGTAACATCATGTGAAAGGGTTGGCAACATTTTTACACCAAAAGCATTCTGTATAGCGGTCCAGTGTGATTGGGAAACGAGACGCGTGTTGAGCAGGAGGAAGTGTGAGTCAGGTGACATGATGAGGAGGCGATCTGGTGGACGAGTGAAAATGGCAATACAGCTTTTTAATGGATGCAGGGACATGGGGAACTGGGAATTTGGCTGAAAGGAGGGGCAGGGAAGAACAATCTGTGATGGATTTAGCAACAGGTAGGAGCCAAACGCAGTAAAAGACAGGAGGCTGGTATAAAAGTTCAAACTAAAAGAGACCTTTATTAGAAAGCTGATATGAAAGAGGGGGATCTGACCAGGTAAAACAAAACAACAAAAACTAAGAAAAAACTAAACAACTACAAACCAGAAGGCACAAGACACCAGGCAGGAACTTAGGGAACCAGGCAGGAACTTAGGGAACCAGGCAGGAACTTAGGGAACCAGGCAGGAACTTAGACGACGATCTAATAAAGAACACTGAGGAAGACAGGCATATACACACAGGACTAATCACAGAGACACAGCTGGAGAGGACAGGTGAATCACCGGGGCAACAGGTGAACACAATCTAACAATCCCACAGGCGGGAATACAAAAAGACAGGAAGTAAAAGAAAAGATGACACAAGAACGAAATACATTTCAAAATAAAACAGGACAAACATAACTCCAGGATCATGACACAATCTGCTTAAATGAACAATATTTAGAAAGCAGTTCTGAGCCTTGGAGAGATGTAAACAGAGAATCAACTGGGTTTTATCTTAGTTCACAAAGAGGGAGGGGCGTGTTTTATTGTTAAGCTGGACTCTGCCCATCCCTGTTAGTATCTGCAGGCTCAGCACAGCGCTGGAAGTGAATCAGTGTCAGGTCAGAGCCCAGAGAACACAGAGAGGTTTCCTGCCCTCAGGCTGTTTACTGAGGATGTTTTTTACCCTCCTTTCCCTCGGAGGTGTGGTCCATTTCCTCCTCTGTGAAGCACAGAAGCAGAGCCTGTCTGCTGAGAGCTGTTGGATTCGTTTTTTGATCGGTGTGAGTTCATTCCTCCACTGAGACATCCAGCACAGAAAGAAACAAGATACATCTATCCTTACATCATAAAAGCAAAAGCTTTACAAGCCACATGGTATGTTTTTGACTTGAAACTTAAAACAACAGATAACCACAGAAGATTACATGTCCAACTACATTTCAAGTACAACAGACAGGAAACTGATTCCCGCCAATGGAAAACTGAGTGACATAGTTCCTGGTAGAGAGCCCTATTCCATATATAAGGAATATTTGACTCTGGTGCACAGGCTTAACTTTTAAAAAATATGTTTTAAGAAACCATGTTTGTATGTTGCAGCCCATTATTTTTAGCAGTATATTTTGATGAGTAATCTATTACAGTGAATGTCATCCTAACTTTATTACTTTAAAAAAATGTTTAATTTTGTTATAATGACAGCCATTAATGGGTAATACAGCAGAAATGTGGACTGGGTCGTATGAGCAACATTCTTGCTCGCTTCAGCAGACATGTGCTGAGTCATGGATTCCAAAGAATACTTAGGGTTCTAGTCCCAGCTTTTTACTGCATAGACATGTTAGGTAACTGGCTAGACCCGACATTAAAGATGCACTCTTCTCATTGCTTTTAAAACAACCCATGTTTGGGTCACTTATCGGTTGTAAGTGTATCAGTTGTTAGTGCCTTCTACAACCCGACTGTCATGAAGACAACTATGAGTCTGAGAATTCCCAAATGACTGACAGTGTACATGTAAAGGAGGGGGGAGGGGTAGAAATGTAGGAAGAGGGAAAGGGTTCTTCTAAATCGGGTATAGAGTGCGACTGGGCAATCAGGAGCCAAACTACTCAAGTTTACAACGTTAAAATAAATTATTGGACATATATAACCTTTACTAAAAACTAAAACCCATTTAAAATAAAATAAGTAAATCAATAAAACAATTGCACAAGCTAAAAGGGCTTAAAAGTATTTTCTTTCAAATCCATGCACTCGATGAGGGTGGTAAAACACTTCCGGGCACACAGTCCACTCCTCCAGCTCGGCTCCCACTCTAAAAACAGACAAACAGCATGTCACTCGTCTTTTAAGGGCAAATCAGGTCTTTGGTTGGAGAGTGTTACTCACAAAATAAGGGCAGAGCTATAAACTCTTCTGTCCTTGGCTTCACACTCTCAACTGGACTGTCGTTTGTCTCTGGGTATTTCCTTTCTGCAGTGCTCAGCTGCGTCTCCTGTCTTCTTCCCTTGTTTCTCTGGCCTCCTGTGTTCTTCCCTTGTTTCCCTGGCCTCCTGTCTTCTTCCCTTGTTTCTCTGGCCTCCTGTGTTCTTCCCTTGTTTCTCTGGCCTCCTGTGTTCTTCCCTTGTTTCTCTGGCCTCTTGTCTTCTTCCCTTGTTTCTCTGGCCTCCTGTCTTCTTCCCTTGTTTCTCTGGCCTCCTGTGTTCTTCCCTTGTTTCTCTGGCCTCCTGTCTTCTTCCCTTGTTTCTACGGCCTCCTGTCTTCTTCCCTTGTTTCTCTGGCCTCTTGTCTTCTTCCCTTGTTTCTCTGGCCTCCTGTCTTCTTCCCTTGTTTCTCTGGCCTCCTGTGTTCTTCCCTTGTTTCTCTGGCCTCCTGTCTTCTTCCCTTGTTTCTCTGGCCTCCCGTCTTCTTCCCTTGTTTCTCTGGCCTCCCGTCTTCTTCCCTTGTTTCTCTGGCCTCCTGTGTTCTTCCCTTGTTTCTCTGGCCTCCTGTGTTCTTCCCTTGTTTCTCTGGCCTCCTGTGTTCTTCCCTTGTTTCTCTGGCCTCCTGTCTTCTTCCCTTGTTTCTCTGGCCTCCTGTGTTCTTCCCTTGTTTCTCTGGCCTCCTGTCTTCTTCCCTTGTTTCTACGGCCTCCTGTCTTCTTCCCTTGTTTCTCTGGCCTCCTGTGTTCTTCCCTTGTTTCTCTGGCCTCCTGTCTTCTTCCCTTGTTTCTCTGGCCTCCTGTCTTCTTCCCTTGTTTCTACGGCCTCCTGTGTTCTTCCCTTGTTTCTCTGGCCTCCTGTCTTCTTCCCTTGTTTCTCTGGCCTCCTGTGTTCTTCCCTTGTTTCTCTGGCCTCCTGTGTTCTTCCCTTGTTTCTCTGGCCTCCTGTCTTCTTCCCTTGTTTCTCTGGCCTCCTGTGTTCTTCCCTTGTTTCTCTGGCCTCCTGTGTTCTTCCCTTGTTTCTCTGGCCTCCTGTTCTTCCCTTGTTTCTCTGGCCTCCTGTCTTCTTCCCTTGTTTCTCTGGCCTCCTGTGTTCTTCCCTTGTTTCTCTGGCCTCCTGTCTTCTTCCCTTGTTTCTCTGGCCTCCTGTCTTCTTCCCTTGTTTCTCTGGCCTCCTGTGTTCTTCCCTTGTTTCTCTGGCCTCCTGTCTTCTTCCCTTGTTTCTCTGGCCTCCTGTCTTCTTCCCTTGTTTCTCTGGCCTCCTGTCTTCTTCCCTTGTTTCTCTGGCCTCCTGTGTTCTTCCCTTGTTTCTCTGGCCTCCTGTGTTCTTCCCTTGTTTCTACGGCCTCCTGTCTTCTTCCCTTGTTTCTCTGGCCTCCTGTGTTCTTCCCTTGTTTCTCTGGCCTCCTGTGTTCTTCCCTTGTTTCTCTGGCCTCCTGTCTTCTTCCCTTGTTTCTCTGGCCTCCTGTGTTCTTCCCTTGTTTCTACGGCCTCCTGTGTTCTCTCTCTCCCTTTATAGGTAGGCCGTGATTGGCCCCAGGTGCTGCTAATTCGAAGCACACAATAAAATCAGAATAACAAGTATAAAACACACAAAAACCATGCAATATAATTAAAATACTTCGCCATGTGACATAGAGGGTCCATATGTCTCCTTGCACTCGCACAGGTTGATCTCTTGTATAATCAAAGAATCTTCTCCCCCTAAAAAAGCTTCTTTGTTACTGGCAGTCATCACAGATTTCCAGAACCATGTTATCTCCCTATCATGGCGTTTCATTTCTTCCTGACCATCAGCTACAGTAAACATGTCGATGATTGATTCCAGCAGTCAGGATGAAACACACATGCCTACTGGTCAATCCCAGAGGCCCATGGATGACCTGCTGCTGTCAGTGGGGATCAGGAGCCACTTCAGGTGCAGAGTGATGCCCAGGAAGCAGGTGTAGCCAAATATGTGGCCACACCCCTGGTAGAATAACTGCTGACATTGGAGAGGGCAGTGTTAGCTGCACGGTGCAGAAACTGTAAACCAGTAATGCACACAAGACTAATGTCAGATGTGAGCACATTGAGTTATGGTTAAATCAATATACAGACATAGTTGTGGAATAAAAATAAACAATAGAGTAGCCTTGTGTTACACATTCATTTTCCAGCAGCATGGAAGTAATTAATTCAGGACTGTCTCTAACATTTACAACGTATTGGGGAAGTAAAGAGGCCTATTTGGAGTTTCAAGCTTCATCATCAGGAGCAGGGAGAGGTTGCAGCAAATAAAAGCAAATCATTATTAAGATAGAAATCATCACATAATGCCAAAGCTCTGAACATACCTTAGAAAGCTTCTGATGCTTAGAGGTTTTCAGACCACTGTTCAGAGACTGTTTTACATCGGGTTTTATTAAAGGTTTAGATCTGCGGAGTTATTATGGTGATGAATCAAGTTCAGGCTGGAGTGTAACCAGCATTACAACCATGGCAATTCAACTGAAATATACCTAGCTTCTGAATGTCACTTTTAATTACATAGAACCCAAATCACCAAAGTTGCTTAAAATGGCATATTTGTGAAGATAGACTTCAAGTATGCCTTACTTTTGCGTCCCATATTGTTATGTATTTGATTTCTTTCTTCCTTTTTTGTTTATCAATGAGTTCTCTATGTCTCCAGTAGATGGCAGAGGGATCCACATATCGTACAGTTGCACATGCGCTCATCTGCGTTGCAGTTTTGTTGTTTTTTACATCTGATTTCATTTCTCCATCCTGAATTCTCTTTTCAAAACTATTCACATAGTTTTTCTTTCTTATTGTATTACATTACAATATCACTCACTGCATGGATTGTGTTACCTAACCTGTTTATGTAACAGAAAAAATAACCAAAAATGCTGCATTCAGTCAGCTTTATTTTCCCAAAAAAATGTTTTACTTGAGCACTAGAGAACATGTGTGTGGCTCGTGTGACTATATATTTCTGTATTGAATATTATAAAATGTTTTCTTACTACATATTGTATAGCATAATATCATATTTACGTTAAATATGATATTAAATAGTGTTAGATATGATTATTTAAATTCCCGTTTTCTTTTGATGAAGTTGAACAAACTGTGGTCTTGTTTAATTTTGTGTTTTGTAACGTTAAAAAGTATAATTATCATATATTTTGTAGGTATGTAAACATGTGCAGTATAGAGTTCTGTTGGTGGTTCAGTTTTAAAACAGTTCATGGAATGAGAAAGATATAGTCATTGAAAGTATTTTGCCAGTTTAGTCCATAATGAGTTGTGAATATACAGTTTGGAAAAAAATGACAAATGATTGAGAAATGCATGTAACCGATAAAAAACAACAGCAAAACTAGGCCTATAATACACAACATAATGGTAACAGTATACATATAGCGAGACAGAATAGTTTTGAATGATTTGTTAATGCTTTTATAGTAAGCCACACACTACTATCAACATCAACAAACTATAGCTACATTCTGTAAGTGTGTGTTCTTACAACTCCTCACTGCTGCTTCACCTAATCAGGGGTCGGCAACCCGCGGCTCTTTAAGCCCTCTGCTCTGGCTCCCTTGAGTTAGACAAAAATAAGAAGGAAATAAAATAAAAGTATTTGTAGGACTATTTACATTTTGTTGCACGGTTGAAAATGTTTCGTATCTTGTATTTTGAGGTGATACAGGGTGTTTCTCAATGTCAAGGAAGGATGCTCCAGTGCCACTATTTCAAGGATGCTACGTCATCGAGTCCCGCCGAAGGACTGTTCCAATGTCCAGGATCCTTGGAATTCTACCGAGCGCGGCGTCCTTCGTAGTGAGAAATTTCGAGGCTGCACATGAGTATCCTCCGCAGTCTTAAAATCCCCACAATGCTTTGAGCATGGACCAATTTCCAAATCTTTGGCGGAAATCGCGCTCCATTTAAGGCGGGGCCTCGCATATGACGCACACCTGCACGCCTGTTCCACCATTCTTCGTTTTCCGAGGCTAGGAAGGATTCTTGCCTCGCTTCTGAAGGAAGTGACTCGGAAGACATGTCCTACCAAGGAAGCGTCCTCGACATTGAGAAACATCCACGGAGGCGTGTGGTGCAGTGGATAGAGCCTTGGTGTTGGGATCAGGGGGTCACAGGTTCAAACCCCACTGCAGTCAGCATGTCGTTGTGTCCCTGAGACACTTCACCCCAAAGTGCTCCTGTGGGGATTGTCCACAGTATTGAGTATGTAAGTCGCTTTGGATAAAAGCGTCTAACAAGTGACATGTAATGTAATCCACTGTGACACATAAATAAAAAACAAAACGGTTTTAATTAGGTCAACTAAAATATGCGTCACATCCTGCTACGGTCCCGCACCAGCCCTTTTCCTCGATGAGCGAACTATGGATAAATCAAAGAAAAGAAAAGTATCGGAGGAACACAGAGAGTTTAATTCTGCGTGGTTAGAGTTATCTGCTTTCACAGCAAACGATGCTGGTTTACCGGTATGTTTGATATGTGGAGAGAATGGGATTCACCTGCATAAATAAAGGTTTGAAATCACCTGCATAAATAAAGGTTTGAAATCAAATGAAATGTAGAGAGAAGTTGTCAAAGGTGCTGCAGACGAGGAGAAAAACGGAAGAGGAAGACAGCTGACGATCTTCAGTCATAATTCAATCAGTTAACTCTTTTTAGGGTGCAGCTACATGTTTTATTTATTTCAAAGTGGGCCCATTTGAATTATATTCATTTTCTTAAAATGTGCAGAGGACTCCCCAAGTGCTGTGTTGATTTATTTTAAAGTAGGCCTGTGTATTTTTTTGTATTCTCCTTATAGGAGTTATTTGTTTCTTATTAGAGGTAACAGTTTTCTATAATGTAATAAATAATAAATGCAAAAAAACTGTAGCGTTGTCTTTGATGTAACAATAAATACAACTTTAAAAGCTATCAAGCTATCAAATATGTTTTGCGGCTCCAGACAAAACAAATTGTTGGAAAAGGGGGCAAAATGGCTCTTTTGGTCAAAAAGGTTGCAGACCCCTGGCCTAACTGAAGGACACCGGGGTTGCGGTCGGATAATCCAAAAATCAGCTCCTATCGTCTATCCCTATCGTCTATTCCTTGACCTCTGTGTGAAACGTCACGGGGTTAAGGGATAGTGGATAGGAGAATTCAAAAGGACTTAGGAGAAGAGACTGCAGTACTTTAGAGAATCCGACTGCACTTTCACTATCCAACGTGTTTATGATGCGCCAGCGGACGTCATAAATGTGCGTCTGCTGCTGTGGGGAAACTATGGAAACTACAGTTTTCTATACAGCGGACTACAACATGGATGTATAATAAGAACGAGGGACTACTGTAAACTCATCTAGAGACTCTGCACCGTGCTCTGATGCTGTTGCTTTAGGCTTTATGAACGTGGACAACAGAGAAACATATTCTTCATGATCAAAGTTGGAATTGAAATAAAAAAGGAAAGTGAAACTGATGCTCGTCACCCTCTCCCTCCGGTCCACATTAATACAAATGATCCCAATACGTATGATTGTATGAAAAGATCTTACAATCAATACAAATGTATTTATTATAAACGTTAGTCCTTAACATCTATCACTGTGTATATCACCATTCAGACATCTTTTAAAAGTTGAACAAACCCCACACAGCTCAGTAAAGACTGTGAAATGTTGACTTGATTTGATCATTTCAGTAAAAACTAACGTTTGTAGAGCCGATGAAAGGGAGTCAGAGGCGGTGTGTTCGGTATGGAACTCCACACTTTATTTGCCATTTAGCATGAAGAAAAGGTGAGTACATCTGCTTGCTACTGCATGTCAAGCTAGTATGACAACCTACAAACGGTACCTTCACTAACAGGTACGGGTTGCAACACACAATCATATCAAGGTGAATTATATCCATAATGTGTCCCCACCAGTGTTGGGCAAGTTACTTCCAAAATGTAATATATTACATATTACTTATTACTCTCTTTTTAAAGTAATAAGTTACATTACAATATTACTGTCTCTGAAATGTAATGAGTTACACTACTTTTTAGTTACTTTTTAGTTACTTTCACCAAAATAACCGCAAAAGAATGGCTAGGTATTTTAAATGCTAACATGTAGTTTAGTGCAGCTCATTATACATCCAGTGAAGGGCAATGTGGTATAGCATAACAACTGTGTAGGCCATTAAGGCTACTAACAACTTTTATTACACGGCTTAGTTAAATACTCGATTCTGATTGTAAATTCTTAACATGTGACACGTTGTTAATACAGTACAGACCACTGTCAAGGACTATAATGAAGGTTGCTAAGGAGGATCAAGAAAGAGAAAGGAAAAGAGGTTAAAAGACGGAGCGCTGGACGTCAGATAAATCACCAGAAGAAGGCAGAGAGGAAGTAAACAATAACAGGAACACGGAATGGGCTCTGTATTTTGTTTAGTATATGGCCATGTACTGTACAGGCCCGGTTCCAGAACAAAATGACTTGGGGTGCATCTGAGATTACAGGGTGCAGCACTAGTAGGTTTACATGAGCAATAGTGGCCGGCAACAGCAATGAAAAATAGCATTGATGTTATGGTCCCCAATGAACAGATTATGGCATTTGTTATGTTTTGAAACCAAGCAAGTGAGAACATTTCAAGTGTGTTAAAAGTGCAATCCTGAAATATTTCATATAGTCCAAAGTGGACTATGGCAAGGAAAAGCACAAAAGCTTCAAAACTGTACTGATAAAACAAAAGAGAACATATTGTAAATCAAGGCAAATATTATTTGAACCAGCTCATGGTTTGAAATGGCAAACATTGAAAAGCAAAAGTATTATTAAAACCATGTACTACATCATCACCTTGGTCATCATATACTCTGGGAAGAGAATATTTACTGTGCTTGAAAAAGTGGTATCACATCATCATGTGAGGTTGACTTTGTGACCTGGAGAACATTTCAGCTGCAACATTAGCTTGTTGATAAGCTTGGGATATGAGATCTTTTTGTAGCCATTCGTGGTGAAGGCATCTGTGCTATTGTATGCATTATTTTTTGACCCAACATTTCTACAGGCATGGCAGAATATGGCACTATTTTCACATGAATATTCTAGCCATTGTCTATTTTTATACCACGAGCTGCAAAATGACCGCCTTACCCCACTGTGCAGGCGGGTACTTGTTTAGATATACCTGGGCAGGCTCTGTTTTGCCGTGGTATCCTGGCACCTGCGGGCCGCAGAGGGGCGGCGTAGTTTCGGGTGACGAAGACTGCTGCTCCGGGGCGAGGGCGGCGAGTCAGGCGGGGTAAGCTAGTGTCCACAACAGAGGGTAACGTGATGTCCCCATCTGACCTGTTGCTATTGTCTGCAGTAGATGCAGTGTTGCTGGCGTTTAGTGATGGTTGCTTTAACCATTTTCGTATAAATGATTATCCATCTGTGTCACTGCTGTGGAAGCACTTTGGAAATGATGCACGCGCAGCGGAGCAGGTCATGCGCACCTGACACAATTTGTTTTTTTTATTTTTCGCTCCGTTCTCTTTTTTGAATAGAGGGTGCATAACATTCAACTGGGGTGCAATGCATATGCACCCCCGAAGATCCCGACGCGAAGCCTGAAGAGTAAACACCAGGTTTACTAATCTACCCGCACAATTTTACTCTGGTGTCGGAATGTCTCGCTATTAGTACATTCTTAAAAAACAAAACACCATTTAATTTCGGGTTAAAATGTGTTGTAACTGCGTTACTGAGCATTGTAACGGGTAATATATTACCCAAATGTCATTAGTAATGCGTTACATTACTTCGTTACAGCAAAAAGTAATATATTACTGTAACTCCGTTACTTTTGTAACGCGTTACACCCAACACTGGTCCCCACACGTTCATATTTCTCTTTTTGATTATAATACTGATGAACGTTCAAAACAAAGCACTTTGGCAACTTACCACATACATTTTAAAAAGCTTAATAAGCACCGTAACTTTCATGATATCATTTCTCGGTCATAATCGGTTGTTTCCGTGAACGGCCGCCTGTTGTGTGACGGCAAATGCTGTGGCTGCAAGGCATTGTGGGGCAGCATTTTCTCCTCTCCTTTCGTAAAGGGAGGTCCAGTTGTTCCTAAGCTAAAGGAGGTTATAAAGGAAGTTTGAAACCTCCTTTCCTATCATCTCTAGAGAATTCGAACGGCACTTATCATGGCTGCCACTGGGGGACTTCCGGGTCATTTCACTCCGTTAAGAAGGTTCCTAAGCTAAATGGACTATTCGACTTCAGCCCTGTTCACTGTTGTGGTTCAGTCTGCCAACCTCATTGACACAGTTGGGCCACTAGGGGGCGGCACAGCAAAACCCATGGCTTACATGAAGGGCATCTGACTCAGCATCAATGGAGTCAAACATATCTGTATAAAGAACTCCCTTACAGGTGTGAGTGGCGGCAGTGGCCGGTACACTGTCCTGAGTCCTGCCTGACCTTCGAGGGAATACTGTTGCTCACCAGTGTTATCACAGTGAGCTGAGCTTCACGTTCAAAAGAAAATGGCAATTGTCAGTTTTTATGACGAACATTATAATTTAAGGATTGTAATTTAAGGAACAAATAAAAAGATAAAGGAATTTAATTCACCAGTCCTTAATTCCTCTCCAGCAGCAATGCAATAGAGACGTGTCTTCAGGCTTCATAATACTCCACTGCTTGTTTAGTCTTTACTGAAAAGCCTTACCCCAGTGAGTTCCTGCATGTTTTTACATGAGTTCTCTCATTACAAAGAGCAGTGGCAACAGTAGGCCTAAACATAAAAATGGCTGCCATTCTAACCTGTCATGTTGATTTGAATGGTCATTTCCTGTATGTTCTACTATCAATCTTTTTCTATGGGCAGAGAAAATCAAGAAATTACGGTATGGAAATGGTATCTGCCTTATAATTAAATGACTCGCATGAACCAACAGGAAGCTCTGCAGACACCAGTCCTCACTCCGTATTTTGGTCCGATCGGGTCTTGAACCAGCGTCCAGCGAGGTTATGGCTGCCTCAAACAACAAGCCAACACTCCAACCTGCATCAATTATAAAGTAATCTCTTGCAACCAGCTGAATTATGGCGACATATCATTACAAGACAAAGATGTAACTTTTGAGCATGGAAAAGGTTTCTGTCTATGCACATTCTTCCTCACACCTGTAGGGTTTATTTGTCCACATTTAATGATTCCCCGTATACTTCACTACATAGAAAACCCTGTAAAGGCTTCACCTCCAATCAAAAATGGTCTAAAACATACTTGATTCACCCAGTGTATTGTCATCCACAGCCTCCAAAATCAACCCAGATGTGCATATTAGCTGGCCGGTGCTGCAGTTCAAACAACACTGATCCAGACTGAAAACCAGGTTCATAAGATGAGTGTGTGTTTATGTGTTAACGTGAGTGGGTCACAGAGAATGTATTCATCTTACTAAGTCCACACACACACACACACACACACACACACACACACACACACACACACACACACACACACACACACAGGAGCTAGTAAAGAGCCTGTAGCTGTGAGGTCAGGCTCAGCTCTGGAGCTGGCTCACAGGAAGGGGCAGTGATTTTGGGGAGCCGAGCCTTACTGAGACGCCGTTGTGTTCTCAGACAGAGGGGGAGGACAGGGAGGGAGGAGGAGGAGAGGAGGAGGAGGAGGAGGAGGAGGAGGAGGAGGAGGAGAGGTTCAGGCACATTAGCTCAGATGAATCACAGTGCTCCGAGTGATGCGTCAGGTTCTGACCAAGGTTCTCTGTGGACTTCTCCTTCTGTCTGGATGTGTCCATCCTTTGAATCCCCTGCTGCATCTCCAGGAGGAGGCTGACAGACAACATGATCGACTACGGTGAGTAGGACTTCAAACCATAGAGGGTTTTGATGTGAATGCAAGTCCATAATGATTGGAACCATGTGTGTTGTATGGCCGTCTCAGTATTGTGTAACTATCAAAATGAGTAGCAGAACAGGAAGTTAAACGATGCATTGGTTTGTCCTGAGGGGCTGGATGTGGAATAACCTCAATGTGTGTGTGGTTGGATTCCCGGGCCCACTTTGAAAGACAGAAAAAGACTTTATAAAAAGCACAGACTCAGAATTTAATTCAAAGATATTTGAGAGATTTATTTATTTTTTCTTTCAGATGCATTGTATTTGATTGACACACTAACCCCGGGATTCCACCGGGTCCGTCTGCGCCGCGTCACGGCTGCGCCGCGTCACGGCTACGCCGCGGTTTTTGTCCAACCTCCTCCAGCGTCATAACCCACCGGGCGCATTTCAGAAGCGGAGCGTCTTGCCTGCCGGCTCGCAGTTTTGGTTGATTTGGGCATATTTCCTGGACAGGCTACTTTGTACAGACAAAGTTAATAATAATTGTAATATTCCAGTTATAAACGACATGAATCAAAGATGTGTTGCTGTATTTTAGTGGTAAAAAATGCATTCATCATCATAATTATTCTATATATATAATTTACACAGTGCCTGTAAACCGGAGGAGAACGCTGGCATTTCTCCTCCTTGAAAGACTACGGAGGGATAGGGTCTGCAAAATTAGTTTATTTTGGGGATGGGCCGGATGCTCTGACCGGTCCACTTCCTGCCCGGCGCTATGCAACGCCTCACGTCGCGTTGAAAATAGACTTGCATCCTATTTTTTGCGGAGCCTAGCGCCGAGACGCTTCTGGGACGCTTCTGGGACGCTTCTGGGACGCTTCTGGGACGCTTCTAGCCGTAACGCGGCACGTCTGGTGGAATAGCACCCATTGACTAGAGTGGCCGCGATTGCTGTGATCACCGCGGCGCAGCCGTAACGCAGCGTCCACACGTACGCGGTGAAAAAATCTTGGCGGTGGGCGTGTCTGAAGCTTGGGGATTTTTTGCGAGCAACGCGACCAACAACCAATCACATGAATCTCCCGCCCCCGACATACAAAGCAAAAAACTGTCTATATATATAATATACTGTCTATGCTTGCTAGCAATGTTAAAACGAAGTAAACTGGATATAAAATCCCCAAACAGGCGAAAACCTACCAGTTTCACCCACTGTCTCTGCCACCTTCCTCCATGCCTGGTTCCTCCGGTATGTATCCCGGTAGGTAAATAGGGACTGGTCATAAAGAACCGGGTGATTTGCTACCGCAATAACTAATTTCTCCTCCATTTTGTTAGGAATATAGAAATGAACTGCGGTATGTCACTCCCAGCTTACACGCGGTTTGATTGGCTAGCGCTTGTACTGTCAGATTTGCATAAACGGGATTTGATTGGCTGACGCTTCCACCTCAAAGATTTCCAGGCGTTCCAGGCGTCAAAACTTTTGAATCCTGGAACGCCTGTAAATCGCCGCTCTGCTTCCCACAATGCAGTTCGGGGAAAAGTGAGGCGAAGTGACGTCACCCCATTCAAAGTGAATGGGCAGAAGCGTTGGAAGATTTTTTCACCGCGTACGTGTGGGCGTAACGCGGCCGTAACGCGGCCGTAACGCGGCCGTAACTCGGCCGTAACGCGGCGCAGACGGACCCGGTGGAATCTAGGGGTAACACTCCCCTGAAGGCTGCAAAGACCTCGAAACACTTATTCTTACATTATCATAAATACATATATAGGAAATGTTGCCTTAAATTCTGTCACTAACCTTTGGGTTAGGGTTAGGGTTAGAGATTAATATGAGCGAGGAAACCCGGCTGAAGATACTCATTTGCATACTGGCCTGCTAACCTCAGGTGTACGCCCCCGTACCTTTACAGATGTTTCTCATTGGCCAGACTGCAGTTCCTATTTAACAAATAAATGTACATAAAGTATGCACACAGGGGTCCTTTATGGAAACACAAATTACATAACACTAAATCCATTTCAAGGAGACCTTTTGAGCACAAATAGCTGAGTGAGGCCAGCAGAGCATGGGCGGGGCTTCCTCTCTCCCCACAGCCAGGCTCAGAGGACCACATGGCTTTACCCAGCATGCAGTTCCACACTGACACAACAGAGGCCAGATTAGCCAGACTCTTCTGGTGTGTGAGATCATCTGGGAAAAATTGAAGATCAGTGGTCCTGTCTTGAGCCAGTGAATAATCTCAGTGACTGTGCACATTGTAGCAGTGCTGTGTTATTCATGGTCTCCCTTCAGGTGGAGCTCTGGGCCCTGCTCCGTGTCACACTGGAAATATTCCCAGTGAACATTTCTCACAACACTCGCGTTGTTCAGCTGCACAGCCCCCGCCCCCCGCCCTCCGCTCTCTCTCAATCAGGTTCTGTGAGTCCCTGCCTTGCTAATGCTACAGGCAAAAATGATGCTCTCTTTTAGGATATGTACACACACGTGAATATGCAAACATGTGTATACACGGTTTATTCAGCCTCTATCCTAAACACACCTTTCAACGTGACCAACACCCTCCTCCTCCTCCGTTTTCTCCGCGTCTTCCAAGTTTTCATGCTAAACAGAGTTACTGCTGTGTGCCATTACATCAATAGCATACAGAGTGTGTGTCAGAGGAAACTTTCCGTACCTCTGCTGACATCAGGAGGCGGTCAACATCTCCAAAACTCAGACACAAGTACTATTGATGAAGCTAGGCCTAAAATATACATGCTTACCAGCACAAAGCCTACATGGAAGTACTTTAAAGACCTTGACAAATGGAGACTGTTATGTTGTGTACTTACAGTAGATGTTCAGATTTAGACTGGATGGAAACCTTACAGCAACCTAGAACTTGAAACAACATCATAACATAAATCTGGCTGCTACTTAAGAATTATTTATCTAATATGTCATTCCAATCACTTGCACTATTTCACTATTACACTTTTTTACTATTTTTCCTTTTGTATTTACTATTTACTTGCACTATTTTTTTCTGTGTATCTGTTTTATTGTGTTGCACTGTTGGAGGAGCCTGTGACCTCAGATTTTCATCGTCATAACTACACTGTAGCTATGTACGCATGACCAATAAAACCTTCAACCTTGAGACTGGGCTAAACAATTTCCCTCCCCAAACAGCAACATCTCAACACTAAGGCTGTGTTCAGGTGCCCAAACATTTCAATATCTACATCTGAACCTCATTAGTTGTTGCTTTAGCAGAGACATCTAACCTGACAAACTGTCAATGAAATATTCATAGCAATTTTCTCTAAAATCACATGCCAAGATCTCTGTGCTCTATTCTGTCTTTCGGGGTTTTCCCTCTCCTGTAGTGTGTTCTATAGGTTTCTGTGCATGTAAATGGTCTGCAAAGGCTCAAATCCCTGTGTTCCCTCCCACACACTCCTCCCCCCCCCTCCCCGCCTGAAAGCCTCCATTATACTCCTTTGTTTATTTTGTAACATAATGACATTACTATGTAACACTTGCGCTTCTATTGGCTAGCGCTGCCAACACATAGTGTTTGGTAGGGCAAAAGGCAGGACCTTTCTGACACATCTCTAAGCGGTTGACCAATCACAGAGCCGGCCAGCTAACCAATCAGAGCAGACTGGGCTCTGGTTTCCGACAGAGGGTGAAAAGAGGTGCTGCAGCACAGGCAGTATGAGAGAAATAAAGAGCTTTTGAACATTAAAGCATGGAGACATGTCCCAGTAGAGATACACAATACTGATATACACCTGAACATCAGCATGACGGGCTCCTTTAAGCAGATGTGATTTTTTGTCATTTGGATGAGGGATTTCAGGAACAGAAACTAGAATTTCCAGCAGTCTATTTTGGAAAACTACTAAGATTATTGACAAATATGATCTACTTGCTTCATCTGCTTGTATTTGGTCTGGAATGATTCCATTAAACTATTCTGGTGTAGCAGTAGAAGGTATTCCTAAATAGTCATTTTCAGGATTTGGTAAGTTCTTCTAGCTGGCTCTGTAGATATTTTGGAGAGTTTTTTACCAACTTAAAGGACCGCAACTAATGCTCAGAATGAATGTGATGTTTGAGTAGTTGCTTCAGAGACGATAGCTGAGTTTAATGTATGTCCTACTACTGTACTGGCAGCCAGGAGTGTGTGTGAGCCTGTGGAAAGGGGAGAGAGGGAGAGAGATGGAGTCAGTGGGGCTCATAGGCCTCCAGCACAGAGATCCATGTCTCTGCTTCCTGTCTATCTGGCCAACACAATAAGCACACTAATGCTCCCTAATTGCTAACACACTTCCCGGATCAGCGCCACTCTTCACCAGAAAAGAAAGTCTTTCTTCCATTCACCGGAGCCCGGGGGTTCTTACTCATTCATTTATCTGTTTGGCTTTTCAGATATCTGATTAACTATTTGAATAGGTAAACAGTAATTATGATGCATCCCTTTATTTAGTAAAGTCCTAAATTAATGATAATAGTAATGCATCATTCTGTATTAAACATCTGTTATGTATTATACTATTACTTTCGTTTTCTGAGTTGTTCTAGTTTTAGTGGCTGAGTTGGAGATACATCTGAGCGCTGAGACTCCATCTGGCAGTTTTTTGGTCAGCATATTATTACAGCATTTAGTGTTTGAAGAGGTCTGTTATATTCCACCTGCATGCTGTAATATTCACAGCACAGAGGCATTTGTCCGCAGCCACATCACACAGCAACAAACACTAGCTGTTTGAGGTTTTGAAGAAACATGCAAACACACATCTATACAATAGTGTATTAAGGCCATTGTAGCTAAAAAAAATATACAGTATATTGGTGATTCAACTATTCTGAGAAAAAAAACACTTGGAAAATTGTGTGCGGGGATCCCAATATAAACCAGACCTTCCAGACCTTCACTAAATAATGTTAAATAAAACTATCTGTTCAGGATTCCTTCACCTTATCTTGCCTGGTTCACATGTTCCTTGGCGTTCACCAGAAAGAGCAGAGAACACTTTCTACCACACAACTGTAAATATGCACATAATGATGGTGATAAACTCTCACTTTTCTGGCACCTCCTCCTTGAGCTCTGATTGGTGCATATTGTGAAAGACAGAAGTTATAATTGATCAGGCTCCAACATGTAGCCTGGCATATCTCTCTGCCAAGTCACAGCAGTGACAACATGATCACCTAATCTGACCCATTGACCATCCCAAACTGTACAAATATCACGTCGCCTGATCCCGTGATTAGACTAAGCACCAACTCTGGAAAACTGTGTACTGTAAGCCTGTGATGCTTCACCATTTTTGAGAGGGACATTTTACATGACCTATATTACACATGATCACCAAAGACTATTTATATATAAAAGTATTCAGTCAATGTGAAATCATCTAGACTAATAAAGTAAGAATGTGTAGAGCAATCAAGAATCAACATCACATGCAGCTGGAGAACTGCTTAAACCTTCTGAGAGGTGGGGGGGGGTTTCAGCTAAAGAGCCAGTAAGAGGCCATGTACACTAGCATGTATAATGCATAAGAGGGTCAACCTATAGTGCTCTCTGGAGCATGAAATGTAAGGACCATTATAAACCTCCATCCTACCAATGAGACCATGCTGTTTGCACATAGTATAGATGTGTATCAATTAAAGAGGCCATTTTGGGTCTTCCTTTCATGTAGTTTGTTATTAAGCTTTTTGTGCATGTAAATGGTCAGCAAAGGCTCAAATCTGTGTGTTCCTTCCAGAGGGAGTTTCTCTCCCACGCACTCTCCCCCCCCCCCCCCCCCTGCCTGAAATGTCTCCATTGAACTCCTTTGTTTACTTCAGCAACATAGTGACATAATTATGTAACACTCTCGCTTCTTTTGGCTAGCGCTCCAACACATTGTACGTGATAGGCTAAGGGGCGAGACATCTCTAATGCGTCAACCAATCACAACAGAGCCGGCCAGCTAACCAATCAGAGCAGACTGGGCTCTGGTTTCAGACAGAGGGTGAAAAGAGGTGCTGCAGCACAGGCAGTATGAGAACAATAAAGAGCTTTTTGCAGCATGGAAACATGCTTTGACCAAAATATTGCATTTGAAGACATCGCAAAGACTAAAACCAACTGCCAACTAGCACAAATGTTCTGCGGTTACTTGTAAGGATATATCTCTCCACACCAGCAGGGGGCAGTAGGCTTTATACGTCATTCAAAAAGGGAAACAGGGAAAACATCAAGCTGTGCAAACGAAGCAGGGTTTCCCCACCATTTTTACAAAGCACTTAGCTTTCTTCCCGAAACCATCGTGTTTTGTAATGATCGGATGATATAAAGATGAAAACTGAAAAAAAGGTTTCTGTGTATAACCTCTTGTATTTAGTTGCTTGTTTTTCTGAAGTCTGTATCTCTTTGTGTATTAATTAGCTTAAGCTGAACAGCCAATCAGAGTAATTTCTCTTGGCGAGAAGCTATGCTGGCGATTCAACGTGCTGAATCATCCAAAAAGTTGTCGACAGTGTGGGACATTCCACATAACACTAAGCTCACGGACACTCAGGGAAGGCCCCACATTTTCAAGTTCCCGACTGTCGTCTTTTTGTGTCAGGGCCTTAAGCTGTAGTCATGAGCACTGAGGAAACATACTGTAGTCATGAGCACTGAGGAAACATACTGTAGTCATGAGCACTGAGGAAACATATTTTTCCAAGCAGAAAAAGAAAAGCTCTTTTATCCGCAATAGCCTCCACAACAGCCTCAGCCGTTTCTCAGGACGCTCTCACACACGGATGCAGTCAGACTTTACTAACTGAGTTTTCTAATTGCCCTACAGAGCGTCCATCTCCATTAGGCTTTGGGCCAGCTGGGAGGAGTGTGATGGTTCCCGAGCTCCCTGCGCACACACACACACACACACACATATACACACACACTCTGACAGCCATGCCTCAGAGATACTCCCACCAGAGGAGGAAAGCCAGCACAGCAGCTGCTAGGAGGATGGAGAGAAGACGCAGCGATCAGGGGAGAAGCAACAGCAGCCCCCCCAGTACCCCCAGCAGCCACCACCAGCGCTCCAAGAAGCTGGCCATGCTCTCCAGGTACGCACCCCCCACCTGGCTCACTGTTAGGGCGACGCAGGAAGCTACAGACACTTAGGTTAGGTTAGTCACACTTCATTGGCAGAAATAACATGTAACTTTCTTCACATGATGATGCAAATGCTTATAATTTAAAGACATAGATTTGTATTCTCCCAAAGGGGAAATTTATATCTGCACATATTTCTTCACAAAACTGCATACAACAACAAACATGTGTACAGAAAACAACAGCGTTATTGTGATTAGCAAGCTATGGAATTTAGCACCATTACTATTAACTTATTCAATCTGGGGGTGGTCAGGGTCATGCGCTATTGGGAATGCTGAGCGAGTGATGGCTGGTAATTTGAATCTGATATATATGCTCCATGTTTATTACTTTTTTCAGTTTTATGTTCTGACAAAAATTCTGTTGCAAGAATTTAAAGCTTTATTGCTCCAGTTTTTACTTCTTCAGCTTTGCCATTCCTGTCATGGAGAACACTCTCTGACTTCCACTGACTCCGTCCAGGTCTCTGATCCTCTGTCACTCTAAGACCAATGATGATTGTCTGGAAGAGGGGCATGCTGGGGAAGTGTCACATGGGTGCAGGACGTGGGGCCCGGGGGGGAGGACGGACGGGACTGTTGGGGATCAAACACAGTACGGAGACTCAGAGGATGGACACTGGAGGACAGCTCTGGAGAGAAGAGGAGGCACGGAGGCAGACCATAGCGTCACACTCAGGGAAAATAAAAGGAGCCTCAGGAGGTCCTTCAGCATCAAGGTACACTGCACGAGTTTACACTGGTGACTCATCAATAGTGATCAAATGCTTTAGTACTTAATCTAAGCATATTCTCAAACCAAAGTAAAGTCTTTCCAACCCTTGCTTTACTTTACATGTGTTGCCTTAGTTGTAATTATTTATTATGTTTATTTTGTTATGTATAAATGTATTATAAATATTAAACTGGATGAAAATATAATTCTATAATTAATTTAACTTTAATATGTAGATATATTATTTTAGGCCATTTAACATAACTGACTTAATTTGGTTAAGTGTAAATATCTCTTGTTGATCAGACGTTGTTTTTTTATGTCGGCTCAATTCACAATTATTATGGTGGCTGGAAGTCTTTGCCAGGCGACAGACCATGGATTGAAGAATTTGAGAGAAATAGATATGAGGCAGATATTAGAAAGTTATCCATGTTGAAGGGATAATTGATTGTTGTTTCCAAATACTGATCGATTTGAAAAAGGAAGTTGGCTTGCTACAAGTTTGTTTCTCTCATAATCAACATTTTTACAGTTTGCATTGCTCAAATCAAACATTTCAAAATCACATGTTAATTAATTTTCCCTTTGTTGTGTTGAGTACACATTATGCAAAGCATAATAACCCTAACCCCTTGCAATGCACTTCATTATTTACTTTCTTCCTCACTACAATACAATAGGCAGTGTAGCTGCAAGTTGTATTTATTCGGAAAGCTCCAATGTATCTGAATTGGAGCTTAAGAATATTGTACAGCATGCTGACTAAACAAATATGCCCACGGTCCATTGTTCCAGATGATTTAAACCAAATAGAGTCATTTACTTTTTTTGAACCAATGAGTCAACCAAGGCCGCCCTAATAGTGATGACTTAAATAATTCATATATAAACAAACTAACAAGTCCAAAAAAAGGTGAATGTGTGATTTATTCCTGTCAACTGATGGACCCGGAACATCCACTATTTAATATACCGTTATCAACAAAAATCAGGATATTGTACAAATGGGTGTTTTGTGTATCATACAAAGTGTCAACATGCAAACGCTGCGCTATGCACACTACTGTGTGTGTGTGTGTGCGTGCGTGTGCGTGCGTGCGTGCGTGCGTGCGTGCGTGCGTGCGTGCGTGCGTGCGTGCGTGCGCACGTACGTGCTCTGGCTGACCTGAATGTTAAAACTTGAGACAAAGACAGGGCTGTGCTGTTTCGACAATATTTATCTTTGTTAAAATGATACTCACATTTACATCTGATCAAATGAGCCAATCGGTTACATTTCTGTAACTTCAAATAAAGTTAAATGACAATAACTGACAAATAAGATGTAGCTTTACATCTTTATTTATGTAGGAATTTCACATGTCCAGATCGTAAAATACTTTTTGTGATCTAAAATTGGTTATACAGTCTATAGATATGAACTGACTTAAACAAATATGTACAACATTTCAATGCATTTGAAGCATTCTCTGATTGCATTAATGAGTGGAGACATATCCTAACTCCCTGCTATTTCAAAAATGTGCCATAAGGTTGTAGAGTTGAGGTAATTCGCTGATTTTTACCATTGTACCATCACAACTGAAATGTATGGTAATGAAGGTGCCAGAGGGAAATCAGGTGATAATTCATCCTGAGCGAAACATGAATAAAATGTGTTCGAAGCTACAGGTCTTAAAAAACGGCAGTTGCTTACATTGACTAAATAAACAACTACTTGTCATCACACCGAACATAAGCCACCTTTAGCTTAGCGGTTGTGATGCGCAGCCATGCAACCGTGATGGAGTTCTTGGTCCTTAGTATCAGCATTATTATTACCTTAGTATGAGCTTTTTACTTCTTTAGGTTTCAAAACTCCCAAAGTGGTGTAAATATGTGGAGATTAACCTGCTGAACAAAATGTGTACGTCTCATAAATATAGTAATCCAATGAAAAAATCTCATTGCTTTTTGTTGAGGGACCCCTTTGCGATGCTAAGTCTACAAAGATATTTAATCAAGGCACCACTCTATTGGCTTAGAGGTTTCCAATAACATATAATAAGAAATACATGTGCAAATCAGAAATAACTCTAAAAAGTTTCTCTTCCTATAGCCCTACAGATATATTAACCATAAGAAACTGAGATTTGATGCCGATCATAGTGAAGATGTTAAGCTGGCTGTAGTCCCACTTCATGACTCGAGCCCAGGCTGCTAAACTCTCCTGACCAAAGCTGAGCTCCACAGTCCCTTAATGGAGCAGGGCTTCCCCTCTTGGGCGAATTCACACCAGGTCGAACATCAATCACTTTTAATCACCAACCAGACACTAACGTTATTACATACAGACATGTCCATTTGGAGTTTATGTTGAGACTAAATAATTTACAGTCAACGAGACATTTGTGAATAATGTCTTTGTAAATACAGCTATGTTGTCATAAGGGGCATTATTTAAACACATTTAAGTTTTCATGCTTATCAATTATTGGATTTCTTTGTTTCTCATGCATTAAACATCCATGTGATTGCTCCATTCAAATAGTAATTGACAGAAAGAAAATACCTTAGTACACATTTTGAGAGCACAACCACTCTGTCTGTATAACATTTGTTTGATAATCTGATCACATGTCACCTCAAGAACTATGAGAACATGCTCAAAACACTGGGGCCCAGTTTAAGACCTTAGGGGAGAGCGGGGTAAGACAGTGGGTAAGTTGACCCCTTTATCTAAAGAAACTGTGCACATTTGTAAAAATGGTAAAAACAAGGAAATTGGTCAATTTCTCCCCAGATGGTTCAATTTACCCCTTATGTGGATTAATTTACCCCTTGGATGGGGCAAGTTAAGCCTTTTTTTTGAGAAGTCATATTTTCATGGCCCTTTGTGATAGATGCATTATTTTCACTTTGATTGACAAAAGATATCCTGAAGTAAAGGCTGTTGTTGTCATTTTACTTCTATCTCATGAGGACAACATAAGTAAGAATCGGCTCATCTTACTATCGGCTCTCCCCTACTGCTGTTGCCACCGCACAGCCAGATGTTTGATAAGCACAGGGGGCGTGTGGCGCAGTGGGATCAGGGGGGTCACAGGTTCAAACCCCACAGCAGTCAGCATGTCGTTGTGTCCCTGAGACACTTCACCCCAAATTGCTCCTGTGGGGATTGTCCACAGTATTTAGTATGTAAGTCGCTTTGGATAAAAGCGTCTAACAAGTAACATGTAATGTAATAAGCTCATACAGCTTGCTTTCTTCTCCCAGTATAGAGGTTACTTGTTCACTGTTTCACTGTAACTGATGTGTGTGCCCATACAGGAGAGCAGTATCTGGAAGATGTGTGTAGCCACAGGGCCGGCTGAGGAGGTATGTGGGCCACAGACGGCTGATAACAGTGTCCAGACAGAAGACAAAGACCCTAATGTGCCAGGGAGGAATGGAGAGACCACAGAGAGGTAATAAAACACAGCAACACACCGCTAAGCACTTCAAGGTCAAAGCTGCACTTTGGGTAGAATTACAAAAACTTCATTCATATTAGGTGAAAAACTAAGAAATGTGCAACATGAGAGTCATGAAGGTTATGTGAACTACTAGTGTTATCCAGCTGCTCCACAGGAACTGATCACTTTCCTACCAGGCGTTCAAAATAAAAATAGGCCTGTGTTAAATCAGTGCAAAGGACTGCGTAGGGGGGGTTGTGTGGCCATTGTGAAAACAATGGATGCAATGTAATCTCATCCTCCTCATAATATTTTATAGCTTTTCCTAGTATTTTAATGCAGAATGTTCACTAATGGTTAACTTTGTAACACGTTTCTGTTGGGAACTGTTCAGGGTTAGTTTAGGCAACCAAAGCACTTGGTAAGCATTAGAAGAAAGATGTTTTGTTTATGCAGTAAGGTCTTTCTTGTGTTTCTGTGTCCGTATGCTTTCTCTTCAGACGCTGCAGCTTCCTGAGCCCAGACAAGCTGGCTCCCTTTAACGGACACTTTCTAAACGGCAGTACTTGGATTGCTGGGGAGGGGATGAGGAGCGTTCACATAAAAGCCTTCAGTGAGGTAATTCAAGCTAACACATGAAATTGACTCCATGGCATTTTCTTCCTCTTGTCTCGTATTTTTAGGAAAACACCTAACTGTCTACAGTACATGAAGCATACTCCATTGATATTGACTCATTAGATACAGAGCTTTCGATATGAGCACATTTCGTCTTTGACCTGCTCCAGCAGATAGCTGCACATTCTGTGTGTATAATCATTTCAGCAAACTTAAGTTGAATTTTGATATGGTTAACTTACTATCTCATTATAATGACTTAGCTATCTCATTATTATGACTTACTATCTCATTATTAGGACTTAGCTATCTCATTATAATGACTTAGCTATCTCATTATTATGACTTACTATCTCATTATTAGGACTTAGCTATCTCATTATTATGATTTAAGCTGACTACCAGCAAGTCAAAGCAATACACTAGCTAGCTGTAAGCAATCCTGATTTTGGAGCACTCCTGAAGAGAATACATTGTTTCTGCTCTTGCCACAAGCTTCCTCTGTAGTGTCCGTAGGCTTCGTTTAATATTGTGTGATTCCTCCAAAACCACTAAAATGTCCTTATTTGTGAATCCGCGTCTAAAGTAGTCTTCAATTATAGTATCCATTAGTTCAGCTAAGTGTGTCCACACACTTGCTTCTGTTGCTTTGGTGTAAAGGGATGAAAGCTAATTTTAAAATTGCTCTTATATGATAGTAAGTCATAATAATGAGATAGTAAGTCATTGTTGTAGAAATGTATCATTAAATCTCATTTAATCATAAGTATTACTGTAACTTCATTCTCTGTTTATTTCCCACGGTTTGAATTCACATCTAGCCTCTAATTTCCACTTCCTTAGAACAAACAAAAGGCTGTCTCTACAACCATTGGTTTGTAATGAACGTATGTGAGTTTCAACCATCTGGCCAAATGTTTTCCTGTAATGTATATTGCATAGCTGTATGTAAGTTTCAACCATTTGGTCAACACTTCTTGTACATTTGCTTGCTGAGGACCTTCCCCTTCCCTCCTTCTGTAGTGTATAAAGTGTTTGTATTTTCTGTTGTATGTTGTCAAATCTTGTACGAACCTTTTAGTGCAAGACTCTGTCCTTTCAGCTGAAATAGATTAACTCTGTTAAATGCTTTTGGACTTTTACTGACTTTATTAAATAACAAAACGTTGCTTTAAACTTCTATTGTTTGTTCATTTCTTGCCAAACAGGTTGTTTCTGTTTTTTAAGTGGAATTTCATCCACAGTTATAATAATGAGATAGCTAAGTCATTATAATGAGTTGGCTAAGTCATTATAATGAGATAGCTAAGTCATAATAATGAGATAGCTAAGTCTTAATAATGAGATAGCTAAGTCATAATAATGAGATAGCTGAGTCATTATAATGAGATTGTAAGTCATAATAATGAGATAGCTAAGTCATACTTATGAGATAGCTGAGTCATTATAATGAGATAGTAAGTCATAATAATGAGATAGCTAAATCATAATAATGAGATAGTAAGTCATAATAATGAGATAGCTAAGTCATAATAATGAGATAGCTAAGTCATAATAATGAGATAGCTAAGTCATAATAATGAGATATCTAAGTCATTATAATGAGATAGTAAGTCATAATAATGAGATAGCTAAGTCATAATTATACGGAGCCCCTAAAGGGACATGAAAAAAAAAGAAAAAAAAGAGAGAGATAGAAAAAAATTAAGTCGGGATAACGGGTTAATATCTCGTGCGCACAAGAAACTAACCCGTTATCCCGACTTTATTTATTTTATTTTTTGAGAAAGTTACCGGTGCGCCAAGGAGGAAGTGGAGCACACAGGAGACAACAATTTCATTGCAGACTGTTATGTTTATGTTGGGAAATGACAGTGCATACATTATTTGAGATATATTTCGAACTCAGACTTAATTTTAAGGACATTTCGGCCAGGGGTGTAGAGCTATTTGTTTAAGCACCGGATTGGCAAAACAGGAGAGTCTGTAAACCAGTCTGCCTTGATCTATGAATTCATGTCCGTGACTCTCAGAGTACCTGCTGCCCGCAGCTGTTTTAAAGGGAAACAAACACGCAGAACATATACACACAGAGCCAGTGGCGGACTGGCCATCAGGACGAATCGCGATGGGCCGGTACCGAAGTGGGCCACTCCGATCGGGCCACTAGGTCCACCGTTTCCCCGCAGCGAGGCTCCCCCCCATTGACAGTTCACTAGCCCCCCCCACCCGTTGACAGTTTACGTGGGCTGGGCTGGGTGAGATTCTCGGGCTGATTTTTAGTCCCAGTCCGCCCTTCATAAAACTAATAAAAGGGGGAGTAATCGGGCAGTTCGGTGTGTGTGTGTGTGTGTGTGTGTGTGTGTGTGTGTGTGTGTGTGGGGCGGGGGGGGGTGTGGGGTTAAAACGTAACAGCCTGCGGTCACTCTTTATAGCTGTTCGAATGAAGGTAAACACAGTGTAGGCGGTGCGTAAAAGCTCTTTGAGCGCTGGTGCTGCTCTTCTCTGAGTTACACGTCCCGCTGCCTCCTGGAGTGACCACACACCCCTGGCCGAAATGTCCTTAAAATGAAGTCTGAGTACGAAATATATCTCAAATAATGTATGCACTGTCATTTCCCCACGTAAACATAACAGTCTGCAATGAAATGGTTGTCTCCTGTGCGCTCCACTTCCTCCTTGGCACCGGTAACTTTCTCAATTTTTTTTTTAAAAGTCGGGATAACGGGTTAGTTTCTCGTGCTCACGAGATACTAACCCGTTATCCTGACTTTTTTTTTTTTATGTTTTCTTTTTTTTTTTTTATGTCCCTTAGGGGCTCCGTATAATTATGACTTACAGGATTTTTATTTATTTTTCCTGTGGTGCAAACAGGCTTCCATAATCCTGACTACTGGTCCGTATGATAAGCTTTTTTTCTTCTAAATAAATCTAAATGTATTTATAAACAAAGTGCAATTAATTTCTAAATGATCATTTGCATGCCCAACACAGAGCATCCTGGGACTGTTGGGCTGAAATGATAGACAACAAACTATGTGTGTGTCGGCATGTCATGTCTCTGCAGTCTGCCAGTCTTCCCACACACACTCAGACAAAAGGCTCTTTTGATTCAGTTTGAGATGGAAACAAACAAAAAGGCATTTAAAGAATGTATTTATCAAAAAGAGTCATGTGAAGAGAAGAAAATTCAGCAACATTTATATAATTTGTTGGCTTCAAACTGCTTGTGGAATTTGAGGAATAACACTTGTTTATTCAAGCTAAACACAATGTGTATTCCAGAAATGCACAGTCAAGGAATTTGTCAATTGTCAAGGTAATTTCGAGTAAAAATCACATTGTGAGTTTAACCTTAACACAAGGAGCTGCTCATGTACAAGCTCATGTATGGATGTCTCATTATAGACTAGAGCTGTTAGCACTGAACCCAGCATGGTGTGCTTTCATTGGTCCAGAGGAAGTGGGTTTTAGGTCTTATGCGCCTCATCAAAGCAGTACCAGGGCCAGTTCGGAGCTAGTGCCCGATTAAGCACCGGTTCTTCCTGTTTCCACTGCAGCGGGGCCATCTCTTAGCACTGAAAATCGATTCCTATCTGGCCCCACTGGACTGCCCGTCCAGAAACCAAGAATCAAAAACGTCACAAGGCGGGAGCAGGTGCGCTGAGCAAAGTGACTAGATCGCGACCACACACTTATAAAAAACACACTTATATAAAGTGAGGCAACACTAACCAGGCAGAGTTTGATGCTGTTTGTTTTGACATTACTTTTAATGATCATCTGTTCTCTGTTATTTGCCGTTTTGAAGCCAAGCACACTGCCTCTAATGTTTTCCTCTTGTTTTTTATTATAGCAGCTATCGTGTGGAATCAGTACTTGGGCTACACAAGTAAAATCATAAAGAAAAATACACAGGTAAAATATACCTGTAGAAAACGGCTTATGCCACAATATGATACCAACAAGTAGTCAAGATAGTCAGATGAGCTTCGGTTGCTATGGTAACATCACCTGTCTAATACCAGAGAAACTTTAATAACAGCGTTGTGATGCCGAACTGCGTCAATTCAGACTGAAACACATTCACTGATGGGGATGGGGGATATTTATCAGCTGCTTGTGTGACAGTCAGACAGTGAAGACTTTACAGCGGCCGCTGCCGCGAGTTAACGGCAGAATAAACTCTCCTGTGAGTTAACGGTAGACTAAACTCTGCCGTGAGATAAAAGTAGACTAAACTCCGGTGGACGAGCAGCACTGCAGTGGTCGGTAAATGCCGCTGAACCACATTAATAAACAATGAACCACGGCACTCTGGAGAAAAGTGCAAGGGTTGAGAAGTAGTTATTTAATTTAATCTGGCTTTGTATGATTAATAGCAACACGATAATCGACTCGACGCAGTCTCCTATAGAGAGCCGAAGTCCCTCCCTTTCCAGTGGACCTCCGTGGGACCTTATTTCGGAAAAAATATGTATTGTAGTCAATGGCGAGATAGTAATTATCTTTCGATCCCGTTTGAATTGTGCCATGAATTACACATATGATGTTTGTCAATTTAAAAGATAATTTTGCAAGTCAAGAAAAAAAAAGTTTGTCGTAAAACTGTGAAGTAACACTTCTTTTTGTGTGAAACCGCTCAATGAACTACATCTCTGGTGTCGCACAATACACGTCACCAACACCAGAATGAGGCTATTACACAAAAGGGGAGTTAGTCAGTTCCGTAAGAGCCAGCATGCGGGACCGGCTGTACAAGGTTTCAGTGAGTGTTAAACGAGTGTAATGTGTAACGTTAATGTCAGCTAGCTATGTTGTGTTCTTTTATTCCAGGAAAGACAAACAACTTCTAAGTTTAATTATTTATTAAAAGAGAGCAAAATATATATTTAACTTGGCCAAGGACTCTGTCAGGTCATAGAAATCACAGGCAGCAAAGTTGTAATCTGTAACTCTATTTCCGGAAAAAACATTGTACCTCGTGCGTGAATACATTTTTATTATTCAGGGCTCTGCCCGTACATTTATGATTGGTTGAGACTAGATGGGGAGGGCCTTGGTTTAGACTTTGGTCTCCCTGGTTGGTGCACAGACTTAGACAAAGTCTCTTGGCAACACGACATCCAATCAGCATTCGGCCGGCCGGTGAAGGTCCCTCCCTACTCTAGTCGCTATCCTACGTAATTTGTTTTGCTAAAGTTTCTACAATAGATAGTGGAATCCTCCATTACACTGATTCCCAGTTATGCGTAGGAGCTCACACACTGTCCAAGGCCAGGGCGATCTCTGTTCTCAATAACTCTTTGTCTTCTACAGTGTCTGCACCTGGCTTTTGCAACATTTCTAATACAAGCTAAAACTTTCTTCTATGACTATTCCCTTCGTTTCGTATCCAACCCATCAGAACCTGGGATTGGTGATTGTGTCTATTTCTTTTATAGTCATAGCAACATCTCATGAGCAGTGTTGGGCAAGTTACTTCCAAAATGTAATACATTACATATGACGTATTACTGTCTTTTTTAAGTAAAAAGTTACATTACAATATTACTGTCTCTGAAATGTAATGAGTTACACTACTTTTATATTACTTTTGAGTTACTTTCACCAAAATAACCGCAAAATAATGGCTAGGTATTTTAAATGCTAAAATGTAGTTTAGTGCAGCAACTGTGTAGGCTGTAGGCCCTTAAGGTGCTGTTTACACGAGAACACAAACGGTTGTATCCGCTACTTTTCTCTTTCGTATAGCCCGTTCGTTCACATGTAACGGAAACGCAGAAACGGAACACGCAAACGATAACGGGTCCCAAGGTGGATAGATCTGCGGACGGAACACTCTGGGGGGCCAAACGGCTCCGTGTGTACGTCCTATACGATCATTTCCTGATAACGATGAAGCCATAGCCCCACCTCTCCCCACCTCTGCTGCTCACTGCTGTAGCATGGTCAGTAGCTACTGCTACTGACCTGCTACTGATGTTAGTGCAAAATCTACAGCTCCTCTACCACAACCATCAGCAACAAGTGGACATGGAGAACTACATGAACTACATGTTGCTAAATCCACCGCGGGGCATAAACAGAAGGGCAACCGTGGCAACCATGCTCGGGGGTCTTCTTCGCTGCTTTTGGTGTATTTTGTGGCAGGAGTACAGCGCCACTTACAGGCCCGGCATATGTACTACAGCGTCTCCAGCGCTCCCGAGTGGTCTCGTGTGAACGGAAGACTTTTTTTATATCGTATTCGGTTCGTTTGCGTTTCGTATGCGTTTGTGTGTAAATGGGGTCTAAGGCTACTAACAACTTTTATTACAAGGCTTAGTTGAATACTCGATTCTGATTGGTCAATTCCGTTGCTAAGGAGGATCAAGAAAGAGAAAGTAAAAGAGGGTAAAAGACGGAGCGCTGGACGTCAGATAAATGAACAGAAGAAGACAGACAGGAAGTAAACACTAACAGGAACACGGTATGGGCTCTGCAGTGTTTAAGGACTTGTTAGTGGATCAGAAACTGTGAACAGAGTTGGACAGTGCTGCCGTAAAGTTGTTGTTGTCGCAGTTCCAGCCGTTGGTGCGCCGTGGAACGCAGTTTATTTTTTCCTCAGCGGAAGAAATACGATAATTTTAAGTCAATAAAATCATTTCAATTAATATTGGGAGTCGATTCCTTAGTTTGTTTAGTATCTGGCCATGTAATAAGCGGGATAATGTGCAGCGACTTGGTCATTATGGGGAAAAGAACACCCTTCAGGCTCATCAAGATCAGCTTGACTGATTATGTAAACACCAGGCTTACTAATCTACCGGCACAATTTTTCTCTGGTGTCAGAATGTCTCGCGATGTTAATGAATTCTTAAAAAACAAAACACCATTTCATTTCGGGTTAAAATTAGATGTAACTGCGTTACTGAGAATTGTAACGGGTAGTATATTACCCAAATTTCATTAGTAATGCGTTACATTACTTTGTTACAGCAAAAATAATACATTACTGTAACTCCGTTACACCCAACACTGCTCAGGAGCACAATAAGCATACATAGACTCCACAGCTAACATTAGCTAACAAGGTACACTCCTGTTTTGTTTTAGCAACAATACATATTTTTTCCGAAATAAGGTCCCATGGAGGTCCACCGGAAAGGGAGGGACTTCGCCTCTCTATTGTTGTTGTTGTGAGCGGCGTTGGGGAGAAAATCAGCGACGTAAACGGTGATGTCATGACGCAGCACCAGTCGGGCTCTGACTCTGGGCGGTAGAAACACAACTGGGACTAAAAAGAAGAACCGGTTCTGAACCAGAAGAGCACAAGCACAGAGCTAGAACTTGAACTGGTTTGGTGGAAAAAGGGGCATTAGTGTTTCTGTCTCTGTGGGAGCGTTGCTGCTGGGGAGGGTAACACAGGGACACGCTGCAGGTCTGTTGGGTCAGAGGCTGTTGAGACCTGAACAGCAGCCTGAAGGGAGAGAGATGTGAAGCAGGAAAGAATCTCTAGAATGTGATGGCCGGGCTCAGCTGATTCTGGTTTCAATACCATCTCTGTTTCATTTGATTTCATAATGGCTCCCTTCAGAAGTGAAACGCCCCCTTATGTCCCCAAAGACTTATTCATAATTATACAGAGCATTGGGGTATTTAATAATGTCAGCATTACAGCAACATCTATAACATTTGCTACTTTAAACTGGTTATTCTGAATTAAACTTTTCACTCGCGACTTAACACAGTGTAAATTCCTCTTTAAAATGTTTCTTAATCCCTTTTTTTTTTCTTATTGACTCATTTGAATCTCCCATTGCTTATAAAATATGATCGTTAACTAAATTACTGTAAAATACACTGTACTCTGCTTCTTATAATAAATTATACTACTCCATATAATTTATATATAGAATATATATAATATATAGAACTAATCTGAACCACACCTACTGCTCCATAATGTTCTATACTCTGACTGCCTTGACCTTTGCTACTACAGGCCTCTTTTTGAATCTTTAAACGTTTCCCAGGACCATACCATACCATAGTATTCTATATTGTACGTAAGAGATATGCAGTTGGTCAATACAACAGATTGCTGCACATTACTCTGCTTATTACATGGCTTCCTATTTAAATCAATAATTTTACATAATATATTGATTCAACATGATTTTATTGATTTCAAAATGGTCGGTTTACTTCCGCAAATATCTTTTTTTTATGTTTACTGTAACTGTCCGAGTCCGTTCACATTTTCTCTTCCATTAACCAGTCTTTAAAAACTTCCAGAGCCCATACTGTGTTCCTGTTAGTGTTTACTTTCTGTCTGTCTTCTTCTGCTGTTCCCTTTAGTGTTGACTTCTCTTGTTCTCTTTTTCAGTTTTTCTGGGGACAATTTATCCATCATGAATCTAAAGTTTCATGCTCTCCACAAATAAAAAAAGATTCCAAGGTGTTTTCTGGTGGAAGTAAACATTTGTTTTTCTGGGTTTTTTTTGGCCACAGCTGAAGTTATATTGACTGGACTTCTTTCTGCGATTGATATGACTGCACATAGTCCCTTGCTTAGAGTATCCTTATCAACGGTCTCTTATCCTTAACAACAGTCTGCTATTGAAATGGAACAGACCTCTGGAATGTCCAAATTGACCAATAAGAATCGAGTATTCAGCCAAGCCGTGTATTAATACTTGATACTATACTCTTTTACTTTACTCTAAACTTAACTACGCAATTCTTAATGCATAATGTATACTATCCTCTCCTGAGGAATCTATTAGAAGGATAAGTGTGATGGGTTGCTTTGTGCTGT